>PVJX010018003.1:0-37067 GCA_004027295.1 Dolichotis patagonum
ATGAAAAAGTAGTTTTGAATACTGTAATATGTTATGATTATATTAACCCATGATTTTATTCCTCAATAGAAAAATGTAGCTTAGTTAAAATATGCAGTAGTTTTTATATTCTAGTGAATTTCATATACAAGAAAACAGTGAATGTAGTTGTTCTAAATAATAAATTAGATTCCATGTGTAGCTCTTGTATTTTACTTCAGTAATGACAATAACCAATAACTATATGATTCTTCCAATTTGTTCCCATCATCATCTTTGTATATATGCTCATATAGTGCATATAATTACCCCATGAGATACATAGATAAATATCTTTATATAGCTAAAGTAAGGCACAAAGAGGTTAATGAGATTGCCAATGATTACATACAGATAAATGGAAATAGTTTGACGTGAACCCAGATCATATCATTTATCCACAATAAAAATATTCAAAATTAGACCAAAGTACTAATAAAAATTCCTATTGCATTCAAATAAGTTCCTTCTTACAGAAGTATCAAATCATCCTCACTTGTTGGTTAAAACATTCAGAGAATGACGAGTCATTGGCTACCTACCTATCAGAATGAAGTGTTGAATGACAATTTTTCTGAGTTAGCACGACAAGGTTCAGGAGGCTGACAGAGAGTGGTTTAGCTCATGCAGAGTTCTGTCTGTTATGCTGCATATGAGTAAGACAAATAACTGGAGTACCTTTCACTTCTGAAACTTTACGCGCTTAAAATGTTAGTACCATAGTACCATGGTGAGGTGATTCTTATATCAAAGTTTTTATACCGACTAAAGACATACAGCATCTTTTTAAAGCAAACATGTATGAAACTTCTAAGTAACATTAAAAGGGGAAAGTTTACAAGCTATGCTAGATTGTTCTGTTCCATCTGCAACTAAATAGTGGTTCTCAGGCTTAATTAAATAAAGACCCATGTAAATACTTCCAAAAAAAAAAAAATCTTCCTAACAACAGCATTAGTCAAAAAGAGCTGAACATCCTTACCCTCTGCACACACATTCTAAAAATATTACCAGCAGCTCTATTTCATCAAGGAAAAATATAACCACATTGTATATCTTAGAACCAGATGTACATCAAGAAATATAATATATCCAGTTTACCAAAAATAAACTTCTTAGACAACTAATAGATTAGATGTTAATACTGCTGTAAATATCAAATCAGGAAAAACAAAAAGATTTAAATTTAGAAAGTAGTATTCTTTAAATTTGTTCTGTATCACTCAGAGAAACTTTGTTGAATTTTTTTATAGAGAAAATCATAGAGTCAAAAGAAAGTGGGAGAAATAATATAGAGAATCTTCATTCCATGCTAGCATCGTGTTCAACTATGATGAAATATTAAAACCAGAATATTAACATTACTATTCACCAGTATTATTCAGCTTTTCAGTGACACTTGTGTTGGGCATGTTTGTGGTGCTGGGATGGAATCGTGTCTCACACATAATGAGCAAGCATGCTACCACCGAGCAACACCCTCAGCCCCAGTGTACGTCTATTTATTTCTATCCAGTTTTATCAAATGTGTAGGTCTCTGTGTGCTATTTTGACCAGTCACTGAAGAACTTAACATCATAAGACCCCCTCTGATCAACACTTTAAAACCACATTCATCTTCCTCCCATCTTTAAGCTTTCAGTTTTCCATAAACCTTGGGATTCATTCATTTGTCCTCCATTTCTAATATTCTGTCCTTTCAAACTCCTCTATAACTGGAATTAACATACATAATCATGCTTAGAGGCTTTTTCCTGTTTTTTGTTTTTGTCTTGTTTTGTTTTGTTTTGTTTTCTGACATAGGGTCTCACAATGTAGTATAGCCTGGTCTCAAACACATAATCCTAAACCTCTCGAATACTGGAATTACAGGCATGTATCACTATGTCCAGGTTGATTGACTTTTTTGGAGTCAACAAATTTCCCTGGAAATTAATCCAACTTATGTGAATCAGTAAGTCCTTTCTTTTCATATCTTAGAAATATGAGGCATGATCAAACATATGGTGAATGTTTAAAAATAAAATATTTTTATTACAGTAAAACACATATTAGCATTAACTCCCTCAAAATATTTCTTCTTGTTTAGAACTTCTCCCATTGTTCTTACAGTATTTTCATACAGTCCTAGAAGTCCTCTTTCATGAGTGTTTTTGTAGCTACCTTAAAGAACATGTAGGGAAATTTCTGTTAAATAGAAATATTATAGTGAGACCTCATCCACCTTATTCACTATTTCTGGCACCATGTGACTTCTAGTTCTTCTCCAAAGTTAGAATCACCCTGAAAGGTCAACATTTTGTATTGATTCAGGACAGGAAGGTGAAGGAAAACACAACTAAAGACACTCACAAAAGAAAACTTCAAGAACTGCTTCAGACAGTAGCAAAGAATAGAGGGATAAGTATGTTAAAAGGAAGTGGGCATATTTTAAGGGGATTAATGGCAAAATTAAAATTAAGGGGATTAATGGCAAAATTAAAATAATTTTTAAACACTGAAACTGTCACTACATTGAATATCACACCTTCATATTTCATGTTACATATATAGTGTACAACAGTATATCTCACCATTCATTCATTTGTATACATCTGGCATAATTTCAACCTTGAGGTTATTACAAATAAGGCTACTATAAATACTAATGTACAGGTATTTATATGAACATGAATGATAAATGCTCAAGAAAGTAGTTACTGGGTTGTACTGCAATTGTACATTGATATTCTTTTAAAAAGTGTCAAGCTCTTTTCTGAAATGGAGGTACAATTTTATAGTCACACAAGCAATTAAATGGTGACTCAGTGAGTCTTTCAGTTTCTCTACATCCTTACCAGCATTTGGCATTGTCACTATTTTTAATTTTTATCTTTCTCAAGAACATGCAGTGTTGAAAGGGATTTAGCTCAGTGGCATAAGCAACTGCATAGCAAGTGCTAGGTCATGAATTCGATCCCAGGTTTAAAAAAAAACAGAAAAAAAGAGAGAGAAAGAATGAGCAGGGTTAATTTATTGTGATTTTTCTTTGAATTTCTCTGTTGGCTGAAGATCTTTTCCATCACTTGATCTATGTGTTTGTTTTGTGTATATTGTCTTTTTTGGAAATGTTTCTTTTCATTTTTATTTAAATTCTTTTCATCTTTTTTTTTTACTGTTAAATTTGAAAGTTCATTATGCAACCTCCATACACCAACCTTTTGTTTGATGTAGAATATGAAATGCAATATCTTCTCATACTCTATAACTTTTTTCATCTTCTTCACAGGCTTTCAAAATGTTGGAGTTTTTAATTTCAATGAAATTCAAGCTATCCAATTTCCTTTTCAGTTTTATGCTTTCTTGTGTCATATCTAAGAATTTTGTGGCCAGCTCTGGATACCAAAGACTTTCAGTTTCTCTTCTAAAGCTAGAGATTTACATTTAATTCTATCATGCATTTTGAGGTTTTGGTCTTGTTTTGTTTTTTTGGTACCAGTGATCGAACTCACGACCTTGCACTTGCCATGCAGCTTTTTATTAAAATTTTATTTTAAAGAGTATAAAATTAAACAGAACAAAACAGAACTAAACTGATCATAAGAAAACAATGTAAGAGACAGATTTCAAAGCAAGACAACAGGAGATCTTCTCTATCATATTGTCTCTTGTTTTCTTCCAAATTGTTGTCCATATCTTCATACACAATTAATTCATACAAAACAAAATAGTATTAAACTGATCAGAACAGGATCATGAAGGATCAGAACAGGATCATTTTAGGCCTTCAAATCACAATAACAAGGAAGTCAACAATGGCTGCCATAATGTCTCTCATTCTCTTCAAAATAGCTGTCCATATCTTCATGTATGTTGAAATTAAACAATACAAAACAGAAAAAAATCAATCTGAACAAAGAATAATGGTATTGCTGGATTTCACAACATGATGCTATGGAATCAGCACTGGGTACCTTAGTGTCTCTTTTCCTTCAAAGTAGCTGTTCATTTCATCGTGCATTATAAAATCAATTCTCATAAACTATTTAGGAGAAGTTCTATGCATGCATGAGTCTCTACATGTATACTTATCCTTACTGTATTAGAGGGAAAACAAGACAAAACAAAACAAATTCCCAGAAAAACACAAAATGAAAAAGACAAACAACAATAGCAAAGAGACCAAAACACTGACATTGAAGGCCTTCAAAACAAGGAGGTATGAGCATAAGTAGGGTTATTATTTTACATAATGATCTTCAAGAGTTCCTCAGATTACCATATAATAATATACAAAATTGTTCCAATCCTATAAATCTTAACTATTTTGTTCCAAGAACTTGTAGAATTTGTAGCACAATCATCTTAGGTATCCTAAGTGCGTCTACATAATTTTAGATATTTTTAATTTTCCCTTCCTTTTTGCTTTTTCCTCATTTTCCCTGAGATATTATTTTATCTCTTTTAAGCAGATTTTTATCCTTTCACTCTATTTATTGAGTATTTTGTATCTTATGTACTCTTACCATTTCTTACACTAGGGAGACTATGTGGTATTTACACATGTGAGTTTGATTATTTCACTTATGAGTATGGTCTCAAGTTGCACTCATTTATTTATAAACATCTCAATGTGATCATTCTTTATAGTTGAGTAGTACTCCATTGTATAAAAATACCACATCTTTTTTATTCATTCCTCAGGTGATTGGCATTTAGGTTGTTTCCAAGATGTGACTATTACAAATTGTGCTGCTATAAACATTGGTGCATATATATCACTGCGGTATAATGTTTTCACTTATTCTGGGAATATGCCAAGAAGTTGAATAGCTGGGTCAAATGGGACTTCCAAACCCAGCTTTTTGAGGAATCTCCAGACTTATCACCACAGTGGTTGCACCAGTCTACACTCCCACCAACAGTGCAGAAGAGTTCCTTTTTCCTCACAGTCTTTCCAGGATTTGTTGTTGGTAGTTTTCTTTATCCTAGCCCATTCTTTCTGGAGTGAGATGGAACCTCAGTGTTGTTTTAATTTGCATTTGTCTAATGACCAATGATGCTGAACATTTTTTCATGTATTTATTTGCCATTCATATTTCTTCATCTGAAACTGTGTATTCATCTCAGATGACCACTTTTGGAATGAGTCTTTGAATTTTGGGGATCGGATTTTTTTTTTAATTCTTTATATGTTCTAGACAGAAGTCCTTTTTTTGAGGGACCGGTCACTAACATTATTTCCCAATTTGTGGGTTTTCTTTTCACTATGCTGGAGATTTCTTTCAACATCCAAAAAAGCTTTAATAGAATGTGATCCCAGTTACTGAATCTGTGAAGTATTTCACATGTGATTTGATTCTTGTTCATGAATTCTCTACCTACCCCTATGTCTTCAAGATTTCTACCTACTTTGTCTTCCAGCAGATTTAGTGTTTCTGTTTTATTATTTAGATCTTTGATCCATTTAGACTTTAGTTTAGTACATGGTGCTAGGCATGGGTCTAGTTTTAGTTTTGGCATATGGAGAGCCAGTTTTTCCAGGACCATTTATTAAAGAGACTATCATGCTTCCAGCAAACATATTTGGCCCCTTTATCAAAAATAAGGTGGCTGAGTTTGTTTGTGGTTGTAGTTGTATCTTCTAACCTATTCCACTGATCTTCAGATCTGTTTTTATTGCAATACCATGCTGATTTTATTACAGTAGCTTTGTAGTATAACTTCAAGTCAGGGATTGTGATGCCTCCTACCTTGCCTTTGCTGTTTAGAATTGCCTTTGCTACTCTAGGTCTCTTCTGGTTCCAAATGAATTTTAGGAGTGATTTCTCCAGATCTGTGCAGTATGCTAGTGGTGTTTTGATTAGGATTGCATTGAATGTGTATAACAATTTTTGGAGAATGGCCATTTTCTCAATATTTCTTCTTCCTATTCATGAACACGGGATGTCTTTCCATTTTCTGAGATCCTCTTCGATTTCTTTTTCAGGGTATTATAATTTTCCCTGAATAGATCTTTTACTTGTTTTGTTAGATTGATTGTTAAGTATTTCATTTTTTTTGGATGCTAATGTGGAGGGTGTGGCTTATCTTATTTCTCTCTCAGTGGTTTTGTTGTTAGTGTATAGGAAAGCTATTGATTTTTGAGAGTTGTATCTAAGTACATTAATGAATTTAGTTATTATATGTAGGAATCTTTCAGTGGAGTTTTGGGGGTCTTTTATGTAGAGTATCATGTCACCTGCAAATAATGATAATTTAACTTCTTCTCTTCCTATCTTTACTCTTTTTATTTCTCCCTCTCGTGTAATTGCTGTGGATAGTATTTCCAGCATTCTACTGAATTAGAGTTGTGCTAATGGACATCCTTGTATTGTTCCTGAATTTAGGGTAAAGCCTTTCAGTTTTTGGTCATTTCATATGATGCTAGCTGTTGGTTTGTCATAGATGGCTTTTATCATATTGAGATAAAGACCATCTTTTCCAATTTTAGTAAGGTTTTTATCATGAATAAGTGTTAAACCTTATCAAAAGAGTTTTTGGCATCTAGAAATGATCATGTGGTTCTTATTTTTGGCTCTATTGATATGGTGGATTACATTTATTAATTTGCATATGTTGAACTATCCCTCTATTCCTGGGATGAATATCACTTGGTCATAGTGTATAACCTTCTGAATGATTTACTGCATTCTGTTTTCCAAAATTTTATTGAGAATTTTTGCATCTGGATTCATTAGGGAGATTGGCCTGTAGTTGTCTTTTTTTGTTTGGGTCTTTCTCAGGTTTTATATTAGAGTAATATTTTCTTCCAGGTATAAGTTAGGGAGAATTGTTTCCCTTTCAATTTCATTGATGATTTTGAGGAGTGTTGGCATTAAATCTTCTTTGGATTTCTTGTAGAATTCCTCAGTGAATCCATCTGGACTTGGGCTTTTCTTTGTTGGTAAGGATTTAATTACATTTTCAATTTCCTTAAATTGAAATTGGGTTATTCAGCAGTTTTACGTCTTCTTGACTCAGCTATGGTAATTCATATGTTTCTAGGAATCTGTCCATTTCTTTTGTATTATCAAGCCTATGAGAGTAGAGGTTTTCAAAATAGATATTGATGATCTTCTGTATTTCCACAGGGTCTGTAGTGACTTCACCCTTTTCATTCCTTATTGCATGACTTTGATTTTTTTCTTTTTTTACATAAGTTTCACTAGGGGCTTATCAATTTTATTTATTCTTTAAGAGAACCAACTGTTTGATTCATTGATTCTTTGTATTGTTTTCTTAATTTCTATTGCATTGATTTCTGCTCTGACCTTTATAATTTCCTCCCTTCTTTTGGCTTTGGGCTTGACTTGCTCTTCTTTTTCTAGATGTTTGAGTTGTAGCATCAGATTATTTGTGTTCATTCTGTTTTCCTGATGTCGGAGTTCACCACAATAAATTTTCCTCTCAGGACTGCTTTCGTTGCATCTCACAGGTTCCCAGTAGGATGAATTTGCGTTTTCATTTGCCTTTAAATATTATTTAATTTCTTCTGTGACCCACTGATTGCTCTAGAGTGTATTATTCAATTTCCATGTGTTTGTGGGGTTTTGCAGTTTCTTTTGTCATTAATTTCTAGTTTTATGGTGCTGTGATCTCATAATATACATGGGATAATTTCAGTTCTTTTGCATTTACTTAAGCATGTTCTGTGGGCTAGTATATGATCTATTTTAGAGAACATTCCACAGGCTGCTGTGAAGAATGTATATTCTGATGTTGTTGAGTGGAATGCTCTATATACTTCTACCAAGTCCATTTATTCACAAGTGTGATTCAGTTCTGTTATTTGCTGATTTTCTGTCTAGTTGATCTATCCTTTTGTGTCAATGGCATGATAAGGTCTCCTGTTATAATTGTGTTATTGCTTATTTGATTTTTCATTTCTGTTAATATTTGTTTTGTATATCTGGATGCTGCTGAATTTGGTGCATAGGTATTTAAGATTGTTACCTATTCCTCTTGAAGTTTTCCCCTAACTAGTATGTAGTGACCTTCTTTATCTCATTGGATAATTCATGGTTTGATGTTCACATTTTCTGAAAATCCCTGCTTTTTTTTTTAATCTTGTTGCTTACAGTATTTTTTTTTCCATCCTTTGACTTTCAGTCTATGAGTTTCCTTTTGGCTTAGATGAGTTTCCTGTATATAGCATATATTTGGATGTTGTTTCTTGATTCATTGTGCCAGTCTCTATCTTTTAATTGGTGAATTGAGGCCATTTACATTAATGGTTATATCTGATATATATTGGTTTACTTTTCACATGTTATCTTTCTGCTATTGATTCTTTACCTGTCCACTGTGTTTGTTTGCCTTGACTAGTGGTTTTTTCCCATGTCTGTCTTGAATGTTTTTCAGTATTCTTTGCAGGGTTGGTTAGGTGATCATGAAACTCTTCAGCTGTTCATTGTCATGGAAGTATCTTATTTCTCCATCCATTTTGAAAGACAGTTTTGCAGGGTACATCAGTCTGGATTGGAAGTCATTTTCCTTTAGGATTTGAAATACTTCACTCCATGCTCTTCTTGACTTCATTGTTTGTGTTGAGAAGTCTGCTTTGATTGTGATAGGCTTTCCCTTATAGGTGCTCTGTCTCCTCTCTAGAGCAGCTTTTAATATTCTCTTCTTATGTTGGATTTCTGGAATGTTGATTATATGATTATATGATTATATGTCTGGATGTAGTTTTATTTTGGCTATGGTTATTTGGAGCTCTATATGCTTCACTCATCTGTATTTCAGTTTCTATTCTGATGTTTGGAAAATTTTGAGCTATTATTTCTATAAATATCCTCTTGATATCATTTGTGTTGTCATCTTCTTTTTCATTTATACCTATCAATCTTATGTTATTTTTCTTTGCTTCATCTTGAAGTTGTTGAATTGTTATTTCCTGGTTCCTTGTTATTTTTAAAAAGATCTTTCCTTTCTTGTTCACTAGCTGCAATCTTGTCTTCAAAGTCTGAAATTCCATCTTCACTTCTGTTGAGGGGGTTTTGCCAACTTTTGATGGAATTTTTGATTTTCTGTATATCTCTTTGAATCTGCTTTATGCATTCTGTTTGTTTCTTATGTTGTTCATTCAGGGTTTCTGTCTTTTTGCATTGTTCCTCTGTTTTTTTAACTATATGTTCTTTAGATGTGTTCAGCATTTCTTTCATTACATTTATCATTTCTTCTGTTACCTAAGAGATTATTTATGATCTGAGTTCTTTTACAGCTTCCCAGAGTTGTTTCTTTACTTTAGTTATTATCATTTCAGGAATTTCAGGTGTATGGGTTATATTTTCTTCTGTGTCCATGTCTCCTAAGCTTGCTTGGGTAGGGCTGGAAGTTTGAGATTGCATTTTGCTCTTTTGTTTTATCATTTTCCTGTATTTCAGGTTTCAAGTGATGTTTCAAAGCTTCCCCCATTTGCTGGGAATCACCTGGCCCACTTTTGGTTCCTGGGGCAAACTGCAGGCAACTGCTAGCCACTTGGTGGTTGCTGGGCATAGCCCAGTTCTTGCCATGCAGCTTAAGTGGCTGAGCTAAATCCCCTGCCCCTTGGAGTTCATCTTTTTGTGTTTCCTATTCTTTTGTTTTCTTGTTTTAATTTGTTTTGCTTATGGATACAAAGCTGCTCCTGCACCATTTGTGCATATGGCTGTCCAATAAGTTATTTTTTCACCCTTATCAATAATTGGTTGTGTATATCTCCATAGCTACATTTCTAAATTGTTTATTTCATCTTAATGATCAATATGTGCCTTTTACTCAATACTGTGAATCTTACTATTAAGTAGAGTAATTCCTTCCAATTTATTTTTCTTTGCACAATTATTTTAGCTATTGTAGTGTCTGTGGCGCATAGTATTCATTTTGTCTATGTTTGTATGTCTACAAAAGAAATTTTGATAATATGTTGATAAAATTTTCATTAACCCTATAAATCATTAAGAAAATGGACATCTTGTTATGTTAGGCCCTCCAACCTAAATAGTAAATGGTGATGTATTTTTTTTATTTTTGTTTTCAGATGCCTTATGTTAGAATATAGAAATGCAATTATTTTTATGTACAAAATAATTGATAGTGTGTACCACTACATTGTTGAACTCACTCGTTAATTTGAGGAGTTTGAGTAGTTTTCTTGAGATATTTCCATGTAGGTAGATATTACTATGTAGATTTTTGGGTAATATTTAGGTAGAAATTATTTAATTTGTTTGTATCCAATCTGAATTACCTTATTTCCTTGCCTTGCTTCATTGTACTAGTTAAAACTTAAAGTACTATGTTGAGCATGTGTCAGAAGTGTACATCTTTGCTTCATTTCTTACCTCAGGTTGAAAACAGTTCCTTTATCCTCACCATTACATTTGATTTGATTTTAACTATAGTTTTTTAGTATCTACTCTTTATCAAGTTGAAATAACTTATTGAGTATCTTTTACCAAATAAGGTGCTAGATTTTATCAAACAATTTTTCTGTGCCATTTCACATAATTTTTTTAGCATTTTGTTTACATAATAAGTTACACTCATTAACTTTGATGATTGAACAAGGCTTACATTCCTGAGAGAAAATAAATCAGTTAGTCCTATGTAATTCTTTTTACAAATGTGAAATTATTTGTGCTAATATTTGTTAGGAATTTTTCATCTGAATTTATGACAGGGACTGGGCTACTATAATAAAGTTTTCTTTATTTGTAGTATCTTTGCTTGTTTTGGTGTCAGATGATATTGCCCTCATAAAGTAAGTTGAGAAGTATCTTCACCTCATTCATTTCCTTAAAAATGTTGTATAAAATTGCTGTGAACTCTTTAAAAATGTTTATTATACTTTTTCTAATAAAACTATCTGGATTTGGAAATGTGTCTTTTAAGAGCTTCCAATTGTGGGTTCAATTTCATTAATTATTGTACATTATTCAGCTTATCTATTTTATCTTTGTTGAGTTTTGGTAGCACATGACTCTCAAAAAATTGGGCCGCAAGGCCCTCCCTAGAGCCTCTTTTAAAATTCTGTTGATAAAATTTAATCCCATTATATTTCTGCCTTCATGGCTTATTACCACCCCAAAGTCTTTACCTCTCAATACCATTCATGACCTTGGGAGTTAGGACTTCAATATATGAATTTGGGGAGCAAAAATATTCACAATATAACAATGGTAAATTTGCAGGACTTAATGAAAATGGCCCTTGTGGTAATTCAATATATTTGCCTTACACATGAGTATCAAAAAGCAGAGCACAGAACAGAGTCTCGGGCACTCAAGTACCCTGGAGGAACACAACACCCAAAGGAAAATGCAGTCAGAGGAGCAGGGCCGGTCAGAGGATAAAGCAAAGCAAGAACACTAGTTGGATTATCACCTTTCAGTGTCTTCCTGAGGGAAACTACAAGGCACTTTGAAACAGGTACAGCACCACAGAATGGTTCCACTGTGAGACAAGTGTGTATCAGTTGTATCTCTTTAACAACCCAATCCTATAGAGAAGATCAGTGGTAGGCAATGGGTAGCCAGAACTCATAGTATCTGTAGCATGGGTGAACTACCTGTGAAACAGATATGGACAAGTACCAAGGGCATCCATTACAAATATCTGGGTAGAGACAGTAGGTGATAACGAACCTGTAGCATAATTTGCTATCATAAATCCAGGGAGATATTGTTAAAAGCTTAAAATCTAAGAGAAAGAAAGAAAGTCTGCCTGAGGCAGTTGGCTGCCCAAATAACAAAGACCTTAGAACAAAACCAAAATGTGCAGCATGTTATTCAAAATAATTAAGAAGTTCAAGACTGAAATTGAGCATGAACTGAAGCATGGGGCTCTTCTATGTGTGGAGCTCTGTGCAGCTCCCCAGTCTCTTGTAAACTGATGCTGATGGCGAGTGGTATGCAAACAAGGGGAAATAAACAGAATTTTGAAGGCGATACATTTTAACCTATAATCTGTGTTTTTTAAATCTTTGTCAAAAAGGCAGAGGATGGCCAAGGAATCAGTTTTGTGAAACAATTATGGTTTTTCAATGCAATAAGATACCTCAATCATCACCTCTAACAAGAAAAATATTCCATCTTCAAAATGAATGGCTGTTTTCTGTTGCTAATTAATAACATCTTTAATAGTCAACTCTACATTAATAAATAATGATGGTATATCCCTAATGAACAGCATTTTCAAATTCCATATGATCTGATAAAGTCTATTGCTTTTTACTGAAAACAAGTTTATAAGAGCACAATATAGAGTTTCAATATTCACACTTAGAGGTCAAGATTCAAGACTTAGGGAAGGAAAATTACTAAGAGTGATAGCACAATATATTCTTGACTACATTTCATATTCACAAAGATAGATACTGAAAGATTTTGATGTTTATTTAGCTTTAACTTTAGGTCAGCACTTAAAAACAAACACATCTTAAAACTTAGTTTCCTTTATATATAGAGTACAATTGTCAATAAATACATTCTATTCCAGCCTCTTTACTCGAACCTGCTCTAAAATACTTTCACATAAATTAGAGATTTAACAATATATTTTTAGCATGCTATAAGGTCATAAAATATATAATACCATGCCATTATTTTTACAAGGTGTTTAAAAATAAAATTAATTTTTTTCAAATATTTAAACTGTATTCCAAATTCTGCATTTAATTGACACCAGCCATACTTGGGTATTTATGCTTAACTGCACTACATCCTGTGGCTTAAACATCTTCCCTCATCCTCTCTATTAGTCACTAAAACAGCACTGAAACATCCAGGGTCAGAAAGTCTTCTTCAGGATTCAGATGCAAGAAAGGTTAACTTTCTAGAGCTGGCTTTGAGCTCTGAACATCTGTGGTACTGAATCTAAAAAAGCTTTCAACATGTGCCTTATTCTGTTGGCACCCTGTCATTTGGCTTGTGCCGGTGTCTGGAGAGCTAAGTTCCAGAATAAATCTATAAACACTGAGGGAAGAAGCAATTCACCGTGGACTTGGGAATTACTCAGTGTTGGGTATGAAAGACTAGAAATCTCTGGCATTCATGCGTGAAGATAACAGAATCTATTCATTATCTATTAATTCCTAGGCAGAACAGATGGAAAGTGATTTATTCAGAGTGCTTTTGCAGATACAAAAGTGAGTATGTGGAGTCTTCTCTTATATAGAACTCAGATGACTGTGAGGCCAAGGAAATCGCATTTGTAGAATTCTTGCAGAAATTATGCTGCTTATCAGAGCCTCACAAAGTGCTGCCATATGTCAGCTAAGTGAGCCCTGGAATGTAGTTCAGTAAACAATTGTAAGCTCTCTGTTGATTGTGGCTGTTTAAAGAATCAGGGAGACGTATTAGCTAGAACTTTCAGTATGATGAGAAAAATGAAAAAAAAGGTATAAAGCAGGCATGTGGCTCCTATCACAATTTCAGCTGTGCAAGATCACCCTTTAGTTTTCTATGATAATTTAATAATTAAATTATTTAACTTCTAAGCCAGACTCTCGGTATTATCGCGCGGGATTGAGTCTAAGTGACAAGGGTCTCATGTACATTAACGTATGAGCTTTAGGGGACCCCTGGGTGTCACCTATCCATGCTAGCAGCCTCTGGATCATTTGGTTGGGTCCCTGGGAGTTCAGTCTACTGAGCTATCAAATCTAATTCTCAGCTATAAGTTCCTGTCCAACAACTCTGAAAATAGCATGACTTCCTCGAGTACTTGAGGATTTATTCAGTCAGTACAGCGTGTGCTTTAAACCAGCCTCAGCCAAGTCTGCTTACAGATGTTTTGTAGCCATTCCTGCTGTGGGTTCTGGGCCCTCCCATGAGGGTAAGCATTAGGCCTTCTCTGCCATGGAGTCTCAAATCCTTATTTGGGTTTTATGTTACTGCTACCTGAGTTTCAACTAGTGGAGAGAGGAGTCAGGGCATACAGCTCCTTTTCAAGGATCCTGCAGACTGAGTCAAAGCTTTTCTCTCTTCTCTTTTGATTGTCTTTCTTAACATACTCATCCTTACACTCTCAAATTAAAACATTGCCTTGTCCTTTTGCTTCAATATTTTCCTAAATCTGCCCTTCAGGAAAGCAATGAAATAACTACCTTAGTATATTGAGTACTGAACGGGCTGTAGGCTACAAAAATTAATTGGAAAGAAAAACAGGCTACATTACAAGTGTTTTCATGTAATGTTTATGGGCTTCTCCGCCAACATTATATGAACACAACTATTTATGCACATTCACACAAAAGAATTTTTGATCCTGAAATATGTATAACATGCATATTAGTATTTTGAAAATAATTACTCTTGTATTAATTTTTATATGTTTTATAATTAGAATATCAGTGCATGACATTCCCTGCACCCCACATTACCAAACAAAGCTCAATATATATATTTTTCAGGTAGTAAAAGTGATGGTAAATATTTAAAAACTAATATATTTTAACAATTTAATGAAAGTCTTCCCAATGCACATTATGGACTTTTCCTCTGTTTTAAGTAAGGAAATGAGAGTAGACATAAAACACACATTTGAAAGTATTTTCCAGGTACCCATACAGCTTTATTCATTTTAAATTCTTGATAATTTAAATACTGAATTATATGGTACTCATAATGTATGTCTGACATTTGGACTCAAATCCAAGGAAGTTTTATTTCTGTCATGATCTATTTGGAGACATGACTCTTAAAATAGCCTAAAATATGAAATAATGAACTGTCCTTCAATGATACCTTGTTACTCACGGTTTCAGATAAAATGGAAATTGATTTGTATTTTGTTTTAAACATCCATAATGATAGTTGGTACTTGTTTTTCATCATTGCACCTAAATTCTACATTAGATTAATTGGTACTTGAGAAATTATAAGAATTTAGATTCATCTAATGCAATATTTTTGACTTTTTCCTCCAAAGAGTAGCAAGATATGAAAATACAGATCATAATATTATTAAAGAGCACTGAAGAAATTGAACTTGCATTTTATCTAGAATTTCATTATGATAATGACAACACTGAAATACAGATTATGGTTTGAAAATATCACTGGAAACATGTATCATGTATTTCATAGTAAATAATAATAGTAATAATAAAGTTGGTCAAATGATCAAAAATGTTCTCATATTTACTTGAAAGGGACCTAGGATACTGTCACAAAAGAGGAGGACATGCACTATCCATTTATATATGGCTTTGAAAGTGTCAGACAAATCTTAGGTCTTCAGAAAAATAGCTCTCAAGGAAGTATTGAAGCATGATAAATAATGTTATTTCCATAGTGCTGCAGAATCCAAATAGAGCATATACATGCCTTTCATGTATTTAATAAATAATAATTTAGATACCTTTTGTTGTATAGGTTTTATTTTTTAAAATTTTATTTTAAAGAGAATAAAACCAAGTAAAACAAAACAGAACAAAGCCAATTAAAACAAACCAGTGTAAGTGACACGGGGTATCAAAACAATACAAAATTAACAGTGGTTACCATAATGCCTCCTGCTGTCTTCAAAATAGCTGCAGATACCTTTAGACATAGTAAAAATGAAACAGAACAGAACAGAATAGAACCAATAAATACAAAACAATGAATGCAATGAAAGATTTCAAAACACAGTAAATAGCAAGTCCAAGATGGCTACCATAATATATCTTGCTATCTTTGAAATAGTTGCTTATCCCATTGGAAACAATAAAATCAAATACAACAAAACAGAACAGAACCCAATTCAACAAAACAATGAAAATGATACAGGACTACAAAACAAGACAGTAGGGAATCAGCAATGGCCCCACCCTCCGAAGATCCCTCATGGACACTACAGTGCATACTGCCATCCTCTTCAACAGATGATCAGACCACCAACTTTAGACCTGCAAAGTCAGTGAAACATTAAATTGTATTCCAACTCAATAGCCATCATTGCAGCCTATATTTCTCCAGATCAACCGGTCACTTATGGCAAGAGTGTGTGTGTTTGGGGGGGTGCTTCTCTCTTCTTGTTTCCCAGCCCATGTGCCAAAGGGCTGGCATCTGGCTCTTCCCCCAATGGCCTGTGCAAGGTGCCATTTCACAGGGAAGGTTTTCTTCTTCGTGACTTCTTTTTCCCTTCCCCTGCAGTTCTTGAATGGCCTTATATAGATTTTATTTTTTTTATTTTATTTTAAAAGGGAGTAAAATTAAACACAACAAAACAGAACATAATGGGACATAAGAAAGCATAAATTTCAAAGCTAGACAACCAGAAATCTTCACTATCTGTCATATTGTCTCTTGTTTTCTTCCAAATGGTTGTCCTTATCTTTGCATATGGAGAGCTCTTACTAAACAACATAGCCAATCTTTTCACAAGATGTGTACTTCACTGGCTCCCACTTGCTAGGCAGGGGGGAGAGGAAGGGGGGACACAGGATTGGGGACAGGACGACATGAGATGTCTGATTCTCAGCCCACACGCAGGCAGGATCACAGTCGCCCCCCAGAGATGGGAAGAGTTCCTTGCTCTCCCGGCACCCCGAGTCAACCACACTGTGCAGGTCCCAACGTGCCAGGGTCTCTCCTTCGGGCTGCCGAAAGTCTGCCACACCCACAGTCACCCCCCAGAGAGGGGAGGAGTTCCTTGTTCTTCCGGCACCCCGAGTCAACTGCACTGTGCAGATCCCGATGCGCCAGTGTCTCTCTCCTTTGGGCCGCAGAAAGTCTGCCACACTCTCAGCCACCCCTCAGAGAGGGGAAGAGCTCCTTGTTCTCCCGGCTCCCTGAGTCAACCGCATGGTGCAGGTCCCAACGCACCAGGGTCTCTCCCCTGCAGGCCCCCTAAAGTCCGCCATACTCACCTGCTATTTCTTTCTGATGAATTGACCATTCCATTTCCAAGGTTCTGAAATGGCCAACAGACCACAGAAAGAATTCTCTTTAGGCTCCTGTTTGAAAGCAGCAGCTACAGCGATTTGCTTCAGGGCCACTTACATAGATTTGAAAGGCAAAACGGTAAACACTTTACGTTTGCTTTCAAAGAAGACACATACGAAAAACTAGGCAAGAAGATAAAGTGAAAATTTTGATTCAGTGTAAAAGACAATGAGTGTAAAAACTGCAGGTAATTCACTCTTGTTATAGAGAAAGGAGGGGAGAGGGAACCTTCTTTAACAAAGTATGGACTTAAAGTAAAATTTGAAAGATAAAAATTAAGAGGGTGATGGAAAATATTTGCACTTTATTTCATCCATTCAATATATACTGATATAACTCACAGTCTTCTAGGTAATTGTAAATCAGTAGGGAGAAAAACTAGACTAAAACCCTGATTCCTGGAGAAATTACATTCACAGTAGAGACAGGAAGTAAGTATATTATAAGCCATAAGTCTGCAATGCTCAGTAGCAGGGGTAGTGGTTAAGGTTGCCCTCATTAAGAAAGTGATGTCTGAGCAAAGATGAAAAGAGATAAGAGTAAAATCCATTAGGAGGAGTATCTCATGGTAAAAGAGTATTCCAGGCGAATGAAATATAGCCATATCAAAATCCTTGAGGTGGGAACTTGCCAGGCATGTTTAAGGTCAGTGTAACTGCAGTGAAGTAGTAGACAAACAAAACGTTACAAAGGTCATAAGGTGCTACTTCAGGAGAATGGGGAGTGGGGTCTATAAAAGAATGTGAAGATGATAGAGTATGAAATCTAAGTTGTATAACTTGGAAAAGATGGGTGCAATGCGAGAAAATGAATAGGGAATGACAAAATCATAAAACGAGAGGATTTGGGGTCCTAATGAATTTGGAAGATCTTGGGAGCTAATATGTGCAGGAAGCAAGAAGGAGAAAGAAGTATTACTTAAAGAGAGATTATGATTATGAATGACTTGAATTTGGCAACACATTTAAAGTCAGGGGTGAGACAGGGGAGTGAGTCATAAAGGTAAAGTGAAAGATGACATAATTGGAAGAGAAGAGGCCAAGAAATTCACAGGCTACAGTACTGTAAGATATTGAAGCCATCTAGAAATGGTATACACAGCCTTATATAAACCACAACCTTGGTGTGCTAGATCCAACTAAGTTTTGGTGATGAAGCAGCTATATGACATTTTATTACAGAATAACCCTTGAAGTGCAATGACAAAAGAAAGAATAGAGAAGTTATCTAATACAGAACAGCCTTAGATTTATCTCTCCAGTTTGTGTTTTCTTTCTCTTTTCTTTTCTTTCTTTCTTCCCCTGTCCCTTCCTTCCTTTCTTCAGTGAGTGAATTTGTGTGCGTGTGTGTGTGTGCTTGTGTGTGTGAGAGACTATGAGTATAGTATTGAAGCACAGTTAGTTCACTGACAATGAAACTTGGGTGGTCAATTGGATTGATTATACTTGAAAATATGAGGAAAATGAAGAACTACCTGAAGGCATGATAGAGGCATTACAAGAATAATACAATTCAGTTTTCTCTTTGCAAATTTCTTTATTATTTTCTTTATCACACTGGAGGGAAAAAAAACTGGAGAAGTATTTATAAGAAACTAAATGCCACAGAATAGATTTAATCAGAAAAACATCATCCCTTTCTATCACACTCTAGAGAAATAATTGTGTTTATATAATTATGTCATTCTGATACTGAAAGTATCATTTCATAGCTCTTAACTGTAAGTCATTTTACTACAAATTGATCAGTTATTTGGAAATTAAAATTTAGAAGAAAGCTAGTAAATTGCACAAGATAAGTAAACCAATAGCAAAAACTCAAATTCATACTGACTCCTTTCCTCTAAAGAAATAACGCTTTTTTGGTATAATCTAAATGTAGTTTTATTCATTGTGCTTTTTTCCAAGGATACAGCAGACATGACATAATTTTGAAGGTCTCAATTATAGATTATTCTTGCATACCAGCCGAGACCAATTTTAAAAATGCATCTAGCTAGTATAATTAAAGTTATTTTGGTCCGACTAATCACAGTGTATAACATAGCATGCCACTATTGTTTTAAGTGTCATCTGTCTTACATGAAAATCAATTTTAATTTATTATTTTTAAATTGAGGAAATGACATAAATCCCCAATGAGTAGAGCTTCTAGATTCCACCCCCAGGATTTCAGTCATAATATGCTTACACCACAAAAAGCATAACACTGGGTGCTTGTGGAGAAGGGGAGAAATAAAAGCCCTCAGATCCGGGAGTAGATTGACATGATGGTCAAAGAAGGAAATAGACCCAACCCAGAGCAGTGACAGTAAAAGCAGGGAGCTGTCAGTCAATTTAACACCTCTTTTTAAGGTGAAATCCACATGATTTGACGGTAAAGATAGATTAGATTGCAGTTAACTTTGGACATTTCAGAAGAAGACTTGTAAGAGAACCATGACAGCAACGCTTCGATGTTAATATTGGAGTATTAATGTAAGATTTGATTTGAAAAGTTCCCTAAATTCATTTTGTCTGACACACTTCTTTTTTAAGGCTCTCAAACACACTAACAACATTTTAAAATAGGTATCGTCAGGATCTACCTTTCAAGTACATGGAGTACTACATCCATGCAGTTATCATCACAACTGCCAAAAGCCTGTCGCTGGGAAATTTCCTATACCAAAGCCCTCAGGCATCTGTAGCATTATGACAAACAGCTTGACTTACCAAACATGCATCTTAAAATATACTCAAGCTTGCTATATATATATGAAGCAATAAATTTCCCTGCCATAGGAGAAGCAGATGTAAGGAATGAGAGAGAATCTTTAGACCTGTCAGTAACACAGCCTGAAATTGTTTTTCTTTTTAAATTTATACATATTTCCTAGTACATGTTGGCAGTACACAATGATTATATTCAACATGGGGTGTTAGTACATGCATATGATTCAGAAACAGATGCCTTTCAATCTGAAATAAGTTTAGTTCAATTAAAATACAGATAATTCTGGGAGGCATAATTTTTACCACCTAAAAATTATATTCCTGGATTATTTCTATCTGTGTATCAGCAAATATGTTAATAATCAATTCAAATGACAGAGAAATTAAAGCTTATTCTCCATTTCTCTCTTCCTTCAAACCATGAATGAAAATTAAGGCAAGGATAGTAGCACAAGTTTCATTCAAAGCATTTCTTAGAAACAGCAAACCACAGACTTATTTAGCTTGTCTAACCTCAGTGAAATTTTTCCTCTGAGAAACATACGATCTCAACTGCACTGTTATTATCTTTCATGTACTGCACTGTTATTATCTTTCATGTACACAACTCCCACTGATTCCAATAATAATCATATGAATATAAAAACTAAGATTTCCCACACAGAGGTACCTGTTATTGAGATACTTGTTTCAAATAGTGATGAAAGTTTTACATCGTTGCCTCGTTATAAGACACAGTTTCATACATCAATTCATACCTGCACAAGCAAATTACTTTGAAATGTACTCAGCTTCTTTACTTAGGGAAGAACTGGCATAAATTTGGGGCACTACTTGTGTAATTTAGTAGTACAGTTTAGTATTTTTCAAAGAATATGAAAACAATCAAAGTTTCAATCCTAAGTATCTAATCTATTACTGCCCGAAGGGAAAAAGGTGGAAAAGGAAAATGGTAAAATATAGTTTTATCATATATCATATATGTATTTCCCTTCTCCACCATCTTCTTTACTTTTACTTCTCTGAGGCCTTGATAAATATATGTGGCCCTCTACTCACCCAGATTCCTTCATTTTGGTTTTAAAAAATATGAATGTGTTTCCACATGAATATGTTCTCCATGAACAATGTGATCATTACGCACTGCAAACATACTAATAAAAATGAAAAAAAAATATACACAGTGACATTCCCCCATGAGAAACTACAAGCAAGGATGAGACAAGGAGAGTGATGGAAGAAGGAAAGGATTGAATTATGTTATGTGTATCTACAAATCTGTCAAAATGAAATCCTTTAATCTATGTAAACAATATGCACTGGTAAAACATGTTGGGAAAATGTCATACAATCACTCACTTCTACAGCGTCTTCTTATCCCCCATTTCCCCACAAACTCCCTCAAATCTTACCAACAAAGGTCTTAATAAACAAAAACTAAAACACTTTAATGTAGTGCAATGGAAAGAAAGCTTCATTTTGTTCTTCCAAAGAAATTTTAAAAAGAATTTTTCCACCCTTCCAGAGTAAAAAACACAAAAACAAAGCAAACAAAAACTACTATAGTAAGATTTTTAAGGAAATTTAAGTAAAAATTAAAAGTTAAGTAAATTTAAAAAATAAAAAAGTATTGTATAAAATTTAATCTAAAATTAATGTCACACAGGAAAATGTCTTCAGCACATTGGCAGCTACCTCCTTGGTGTGCTTTTAAGGCTTTCTCTGGATATAAGTTCCTGGAGGGAAGTATCAATTTTTGCAGAATCCAGAATACAAACTGTGGACCACTTTCTATTTTTTTCCCAAATTCATCCAGTTTTCTCAGTCTTCCTAATTAATATAACCATCACCAGTCTTATATACACAGCTCATCTTCCTAAGTTATCAGTATACATCATTTTCAAGACTATCTATTCATTTGATGTCTGTATTGTAAAACTATTATCCAATACTTAAAATCATTTCTCATCTCTCATACAATATAAAAGTACTCTTGATCTACTGAGACTTACTTTCACTGCCCTATCTCTTGCCATGATCTCCTTTGCCCTCTCTGAACTAGCCACACTGGCATTTACCTTCATGCTTGCCAGGTTTCCACTTAGTTAACATCTACTCACCCATGTTTCTTCCTTAGCCAAGTCATTTATGACCACCCACATAGTCAACTCCCTCCTAATAAGCATGAAAAATACCACATGCCACCCTTCGGGGTACAAGACACAGTCTGAATTCTGTATGCAATTGCATGATTAGTTAATTAATATCTTTCTTTACCACCCTGCTGCAAAATTCAAGCACATGGACCATGAGTTATGAGGCATGTTTCCTTACTCGGTAATTTACTCCTAGATCCTAGCACTGTTCCTGGCAAGAAAAAGTGCAAAATAAAATAATTGTTGAATCAGTGAATGGTTCTGATACAAGAAAAGAAATGCCACCCAGTTTAACTAAAGGCTCTTGATCTTTATTGTTTTTTGGGTCCCTTTCAACCAAATCTAGCAATTATCTATTTGTCACCTCTATGGCAAGTAAAAATATTAAGAAGATATCATCTGCTCTGAAGCCTCAAAATGGTGGAAATATCTATTAAGAAACTGATGGAGACTACTAAGAAATTGACTGCTTAATATATATCATTCATTAATACATACACACACACACACACTCCACCATTACAACCCTGTTAGGGTTGTATTATTTACCTGTACAATATCATACAGATAATATATAGAAGAAGAAACAGGATTCTGACACCAGGGGTTCTGTATATAGAACCACTGCTAACATCATACCACACTCTCTCACTTGGGAATAATAGCATATAAACTCTGTAAAAAGTGGAAACTCCCTGGGTAAAAAACCTGCAAAGTTATACTAATATTTTGTTGGGCTTTGAACAAGGAGTAAGACATGATAACCAGAAAAAAAAATTTGGAAGAACAAGGTCAATTCAGACAAAGAGAATAGCAGAAAGCAAATTACAGTCTTAAATGTGCACTTGCATTTAAGGACCAGCTACCAAATCATTAGGAATGCTAGAAATCAGGTGAAAATTTACTGGAGGCCTGGAAATGAAGGACTATGAATCCTAGAACAAGGGGATGCGTTTTGTAGATGGTGAGGTAGCACGTAAGAAATTTAATCAGTCATTCGTATTATTAGAATGATTTTTGACAAGTTCAGTCTTGGTCAAAATGCAAGACTTTTGCTGCTCTGTCTAGCTCTCCTGACATAACTCCACCAGTGACTTCAAATTCTACCTCAACTATCAGTTCCTCTGGGACGCCTTCTCTAACCACCTCTCATCAAATAGGTCAAGTTCTGTCTTTTGTTCTTATATTGATTTATTTTCATAAACTCCTCTAGAGATTTATTTTCATAACTCCTCTAGAGTTTTATTTATTTACTACAGATTACAGATTCATAACTCCTCTAGAGTTTTATTTATTTACTACAGATTATAATTTTGTTTCCTGAGTAAATCAGGTTCATGAATCAAAGAAAAAAACGAGTCAGTTGCACATAAAATTGAGAGTCACCAGTAGTTGAAGGCACAGGAACAGATGATAATGGCCCAAGATAAACATGCCAAGTGGAGAACAAAAATTCTTATGCTTGGTATAATAAAATCCCATCATAGAAATGCTAAGCAGAAGTAGATTCAGGGAAAGTAGAAAAAAAACAAAAACCCATGAGAGCAGAAAAAAAATAGAAGATGTAGGCAGGAACTAAGATAAAACAGGGAGGTTCTGCTCTAGAGTGAAAAGTGATCCACAGAGCTCAGGTAGCATGAGAATGAGAACAGCACCGAATTTGAATTTTTCCAGAACTTCAATAAATAATGGGGGTTATTTAAGACTTGAAAAGTAGAAGCAGCAAGCACAGACCATATCAGTAGGCTGTCTGGAAAGGGTCAAAGTTGAGAATCAGCTTCTTTGAACCCCAAAGGAGAACCTAGTTCCATTCAATTTTCTGATACTTCAATTTAACATCATTTCAGAAAGATCTCTGAATCCACAGTTTTTCTCATATCCCCTCCAGCATTTATCTATCCATTCTTATGCCTCCGCTGTCCAATTCACCACCCACTGCATTTCTCTTGGTATTGTGCCAGATTAAATTGCAGGAAATGAAGAGCACTCTATCCAGCGTCTCATATTTGTTTGTTTCTATCCAGGGGCAAAAAAAAAAATCACTCAAGCAAGGGATATTTGCAACTTTAACTCACTATTTAAGTTGGTACATGATGCAAATCTTAAGTCATTAGCTTCAAACTGCCTTTTTCCTGACATTAATGGAAAGTATTCGATGGGAAAGATGATCCAGCCTACAGTGTTGGTCCTCAACATGAGACAATAATAATAATAATAATAATAATAATAATAATTAAAGTGTAACAGTTTAGTTTCCCTTTACTTAATCATCCACTAAACTGATATGTGTAAAAGCTCCCAAAAGGTTTTGAATACTGATAAAATATGATTCTGACTTCTCCAATGGTCTTACCTAATTATGACCTGCCAACGTTGCATATATTGATTCATACATAGCCGAGCATTCTGTAATATAACAATAAGGGGAGAGAGATTGTCCTGAAACATTTTATAAAAACAAGCATCCTTGGTCAATAGTATTTAATAATGGACCACAAAGACATTAAAGAACTTCAAATTATTTACTATATATTAAATTTTGCATAGTTAGGTAGAGTTGAGTAGAACCCAAATACTAAAAGGAAAAACTTAGATAACTAAAATTCACACTGCAGAATGAAAAAGTAGAATATTTTCTGAAATAATACCCTCAATATGTTTAATTTTCTTCAGCTTATTATATATAAGAAAAAATAAAGACAATATATATTCATCAAAAAATGCTGACGCTTTTGAACACTAGAGATGTCTTTTCTTTTTTAAAAATGTTGAGTTCAAACTGTTCAGAAGACTGTAAATTTCTGTTCAAAATTATATGAGAAAATATTTTTTAAATTTTAATTAATTTTAAAGAATTCATTGTACTTTCTATATACTTTTTTTAAAAATTTTATTTAAAGAGAAAAAAAACAAAATAGAAAAAAGGGTAGAAATAATACAGAATTTCAATATACTTATAAAATTATAAATTTATAGGTTTTATTCATTTATGTAAATATAAAATTGTATATACACATGTACATATTTATATAAAGTTGAAATTAATATAGAGTGCATTATTTTAATTACAGAAGTAAGTAGCTACCAGGAAAAATTAAATCAGACATTAAGCACATTGCATCAATTCAATTTGCTCTCAGTCTTTTAAAATAATTTAAAACTCAACAAGCACTAACTCATATTGTAAATATGAATGATCAGTAGCAGGAACAGGTAAACTAAAGATATAAGGACCCAAATTATTTACAAATTATTAAAAATGTTGATCATTCATGCAATGATTGATCTGTACCTGCTATGAATATGCTGGTCTATATATACTTTGACTACACATTTTACACATTTCCAGTTGTAATCAACTGAACAGGCTTACATAGCTGCAAGCCATTACTTGTCCACATCTTGTTTAAGAAAATAAGATCTCCTTCCATTGGTTATTCCAATAATTTTGAGTACTTTGAGGATCCAGGAAATCTAAAGTGCCACATTGAGCACGTAGGTGGTTGATGGAAAGTTTTTTTTTAAGCACTAAAATCACTTCCTGTGGTTAGCATTTTAGAACCCAGTCCAGGACAGTCTGAACCACTACTGTGGGTTTGTTGGTATCTTATTTATGAGCATCAAAAACAGAAGAGCACTAGTGCCATGCTTGGGGTACGATGCACGTGCGAGACAGATGGAACTTGTATTTCTATCAGATGCAATTAAAAGCTAACTGAATACACTGCCAAATACCACAAATATTAAAACATTTTAGGATAAATTTACTATTGCTTTGACAGCAGTTTCAAAAAAATAACAGGTTATTCCAACAAATGGGAAGATTAACTATATTGAACTAGTAAAATTATTGCAATTTAAAATGTGATAGCATAATACAGCTCAATTTTATTAATATGGCACAACCGACACAAATTTAAAACAGAGGGTTTTATTTTAATAAAAGGCATGAGGCGTTTGTATGTGAAAAATTAGGAAACAGCTTTTAACTGAGATCTCCCAAGAAGAAATTAATAGAGAATGGAGCAAAGCTGCTTTCCATGCAGTGAGAGTCCACTCAAAGAGTTTTATATTTGGACACTATTGTCTCATGTTGCCCATTAGCTTCAGGAAAGCTTTCCTCCTGCTGTCCTATGCTTCAAAGAGACCAGTTAGGATAGAAAACTTAAATGACCAGTGAACTGATTAGCTAGAAATTGCTAATGATACTAGCCAGAGCAATTTGGGTCAAGTAGGGAGTTTACTCCAAAATGCAGTGGGTTGAGGATGAAATGGCAGTTTAGCTGAGTCCCCCATGAAAACAATAAGATTTGAATTTATTCCAAAACAAAAATGTGTAAGCCTATTATTAAACAAAAATCAATAAAGTAATATAAGTAGGTTTCCAGCATCCTAAGAACAAGGCTAGCCATTAATGTTTATTTTAAATAAATAAATGTGAAATGTAAAATGACAAGGTTTAGTAAGAGTATCTGAGATATTTTGCCAACTTACTAGAGAATTGAGGTTTTAATCAGAGAAATATTGCTTTTAGTGTTTACAGAATAAAACTTGAGTTTTGATTCATAGAATCAAAATGGTGGAAGTGTTTCATGTACTTAAGTAAGCAATCATCTAAAATTAACAGGATTTTAAAAAAATATTGAAAATGGGTTAAATTCTCCCTCTTAACTATCAGAGAATTTTCCATTTATATGAATATGAGAAAAATATTACTACTTATTCTTAATAAGAGATGTACTTATTTAAAATACAGAAAGGCAAAAGAAATAATTGCAAAAAATATATGAAGCTAACACTAGCAAATATGTACAGTAGTGTATACATGTTGGCCAGAAATGTTAGATCTAGGTTTGAATGATTACGTAGCACAAAGTAATAGCCATCAGTGTTATAGAAAGCAAATTTGATATGAAGTATATTATTATTACACTATAGTAGAAGAAAATGTTGTGCCTAGTGATATACAAGATACAATGAAAATCTTAAAATAAATGTGGTGTGTCCATAGTATGATAGAGCCCTAAAATTTACGCTACATATTGGTTGTAGCATGATCCACACGGGCCAAGAAATGGAAACACTCTTAAGTGCCCAACAACCAATGAATAAATAATGCGACATATACAAAAGAAATTCTACTCAATCATAAAAAGAAAGTAATCCTGGCATTTTCATCAATGCATATAGAACTAAAGATCATTATATAAAATGAAATAAATCAGACAAGACAAGTACCACATGATCTCACTCTGACATGGAACCTAAAAAAATTGACCTCAG
This sequence comes from Dolichotis patagonum, assembly GCA_004027295.1. Lineage (NCBI taxonomy): Eukaryota > Metazoa > Chordata > Mammalia > Rodentia > Caviidae > Dolichotis > Dolichotis patagonum. Next base: position 27,106 of record PVJX010018003.1, read on the forward strand.
AGGAGTTGACAGTAAAGCCCGACCCTTATGTGTATGCAGGCTGCCATAGACTCTCCCACAGATAACCAGCAAAATCAAGGAGAAGCAGCCAGGCCAACCCTCACACGCATGCCAGCCACCATCTGGACTCTGCCATGGGTAACCAGCATGGGTGGGGAGAGGCAACCAGTCCAGCCCCCGTGTGCACACAGCCCGCCATCGGGATTCTCCTGCAGGCAGCCAGTGCAGGCCGGGGGAACCAGTCAGCCATACCTTAGAGAAGCCCAGAGTGTCTGGAGAAGCCTGGCCCACACCCCACCACCTCCCCAGGAACCCGGGTTAGGAAAAACCCAAGTGGGCGACCCATGCCTACACTGTGGGTGGATAGCCAACCTGAGAAGCACCTGGGACCCCATCACTCGCTCATCAGGAGAAACCCAGGAAAATGCCAAGACAAAGGAGCAAAAGGCAATCTTGGCCTCCAGCCCACACAGAACAATTTACATACAGGTCTGGCTTGTCTCTGAACAGGAGGACCTTGAGAAACTTTTAACCAAATGAAGTTTTGATGTGAATTCTAAGATTACTTAAATGAAATTGTAGAATTTTTTTATAAATGAGAAAATGAGTAACTATAATTTCTTTTTTCACCAAAACTGAAAATTTCACAATGGCCAGGAACTGGCTCTTAAATGTGTTAGAATGATTCTTTATACAATTCCCTAAAATATTCCTTTAACTATATAGGCAAAGTTTGTTCTTGCTATGTATCTGTTTTTCTTCTTTTTTGCTAGAAAAGTGAGCCATATATCTATGCATTTCAGGAGGGAAATAAGAGTTTCAGCCAGCTTAAATAGTTTTTCCTTCTTTCTACATCTACCTTTGTTATATAGTATGTTAGCATAAGTTAATCCTAAACTTTAGTCTACCCATATATTCTTTTAAAAATAAAATAAATTAAGCATGTAAACCAGGATCATTTTATTCTAAAACATATTCAGTTAAGTGTCTGTATTATTTCTTTTTAGACTATAATATAAATAGTGCTAGACTTGAGTTAGACAAATATACTGGAAATGAGGATCTTCATTTTTCATAGGTGATCATTTTCACTTTTCTGGGCTTTACATCAAACAGTAATACATTCATGTCCACAAATACTGAGTTCTTACTATGCTCCACTCACAAAAACATAGGAATAGGATTAGACAATAAGAGACAGGCAGAAACACCAGGTTCCATCCCTCTAAAGAGCTTTGTTCCAATAAAGAGAAAGACAGTAACAAATACATGAATAACTAAACAAAGTAAGTAAGTACTGTTTTTATAAAGGAATTAAATATGATTCAGTGAAATTAAGAAAGAGAGGGTAGCTTAGTTAATTTGAAAGGGCAAAACCTTGATGTTTGAGCTGATATCTGAAAAATGAAGAGGAGCTACCCTTGGAGATAAATAGCCAAGCAGTTCAACAGAGGGACAGGCAAGTGTGGGTCAATGAGACAGCACTGACAAGAGCCCGAATGACCAGAGGGTCCTGAGCAAAGGCAGGCTACGACGAGACATCAGTGGAAAGCTAGGCGTCTCTCAGATTATGCAGGACTACAGATCCACAATAAGGAGCTTAGATTTCAGTCTATGTATAAAGTCAAGAAAAGATTTTAAGCAAGGAACTCACCTGATAAATTGTATATAATATTTGTGTGTTCATGTGTGCGCGTGTGCACGCCCATGTGTGTGTGTGTGTACTAAGTGAGATACTATAGGAGAGAAAAATGAAAACAGGGAACTCTGATGGTAACTTGCTGTAGGATTTTGGAACAAGTGGGGGAGATAAAGGGAAGAGTTTGAGATACACTTTGAAGGTAAAATCAATAAATCTGTTGATCATAAGATATGAGGGATATGAAGAGAGGAACCTTGGGTTTCTTTTGGAAAGAACTAGCTGACTGGAAAAGTGCTGATGCCATTCACCAATGGAAAGAGCGAGAAAAGCATCATATCTGGATGAAGCATGGTGTGAGCTTCAAGCAATCAGTTACCTCAGGAATATGATACATCCAGATATGCAACATGCAGGAGACAGAGGTCCAAAGCTCAAGTTCAGAAACCAGCTCTACCTGTGTGTAAATTTAAGAGCCCATAGCATTTATGTAGTTTTAATTTAATTTTTTATTTTAAAGATAATAAAACCCAACATAGCAGAATAAAGCCAATCAAAACAAAGCAACAAAACTGGTACAGAATTTCAAAGCAGAATAGAAAAACAATAATGACCACCATAGTAAACCTTATTATCTTCACAATAGTTGTCCATTCCATCAGATATAGCAAAACCAAAGCAAAACAAAACAGAATAAATCCAATCAAAAGAGAACACTGAATAAAGCAAAACAATTAATGGGAACAAAACAAAATAGTGAGAACAATATTGGACCTCAAAAACAAGATAGAAAGAAATCCGCTATATTTGCTATACTGCAAGGTGTCATCCTTCCAACAGATGCTCAGACCGCCAGCCCAGGCCTGCACAGCCAATCAAACAATAAAAACATTCAGTTACTTTTTGTACCACAGTTGCTATCTACTCAGCCTGTCCTCCGAACCAGCCCACTGCTTAGGGAGGGGAGCGGGAACAGAGGTGGAGTTCTTGATTCTCAGCCTGCTCGCAGGAGGTGCTATCTAACTTCTCTTCCTGGGCCCCACATGGCTTGCGCGGTTTACCAGAAAGGCTGTCTCATTTATGTAGTTTTAAAATCATGATAATGTATAATGCGTGCTGTTAGACAAGGTAATTAGTATACATATTGTACTCACTTAAGAGTTAGTGACAGACTGTACTAAGCATTTCTTTTCGTTATGACGCAGAAATGTCAAAACTCGCTGACTGTGGTATAGCCAGAGACTTGCCAATTGCTAGAGAGGATGAAAAAAAAATCACCTGAAAGTCCCATCATGTGCAAACCAGCCAAACCAAAACTCTCCCTGTTTTGGACTCTCATATTCCAGGCCACTAAGCCCTGTCCTCAACACCTCAGGGCCTGCAAGATTTAATCAAACTACCTAATCCTAAACCTGCCTCTGCTGCCTGGTGTTTCTTTTCCCCATGGGGCACAATCCAGACTTTTGCCCTGGTTTCCCCTTGCCCACTCTGTCTCCCCACCACAAAGAGGCTTCCCTGCATACCCTTGCCTGGCAGGTGCCCTCCTCTTAGAAATTGCAAGTGACAAACTAGCTTTTCAGTATCCATTGCCTAATGATCTGTCACCCTACCTGCACAATATTAAAACCTACACACTGAACCAGAGTTTCACATGCCATGGAATGTGCTTTGAAAATTCCAATGATGTTTAAAAATTAGGTGTCATTGTAAACCAAGCTGTGTTTCTCTCTGCCTCTTAAACTCATACTTCCCTAGTCCCTCTAACTCCTTCAACATGAAAATTCTGTCTTTGATTTGTTAATCACAACTATTTTCCCCAAATCCAGATGATCCATCACATACTTATTCACTCTCTCTATCATTAAAACTTCTCTATCATTAATCCTTCTTGACACTGAATCATCAAGCACCTTAACCTATGAAATTTGGTAGAAAAAAACAGAAAAATGAGTTTTCTGAGTTAATTATGCAAATATAGGGGCTATATAATATTGTATTTTCCTCAACACAACAAAACATTTCCTTAAGTAAATGCAGAAGATGGTTAAATTAATTTATGCCCAATTTATGATTGTTAAAAAATACATGTTTGCTGCTCTTTCATAATATATTTTCCAGAAAAGTGTTCTTTTTAAAAAATTGGAGCAAGATGCACTGTTACTTAAGGGAGATTATCAAATGAGACTCGGAATTCTAAGCTCAGTTTACTACCTCTACTTTTATGAACATTTGAAACATAAAAAAGTTCATGTACAACCTATATAAAGTCTGTTTTTAAGCCATGAAATTATCCTTAGAATTTCTTAAATCTTGCTCATTAAAACAATCATTATATAAAACATGTGGTCTTTCCTGAAAAGCAAATTATAACTTTTTATTAAAGTTAAATAATTTTGATTCACAACTGAATAACATTCATATTAGACAAAATTAAATATATTAAACAAAGTATTGCATATCATAATATTTTTATTCTTGGTAAACACTGTAAAAGACTAAATTAAACATTCTGTTAGGAGATTGACAAGCTACCTGGGCACATTAAATTTAATAATCTGCCTTCCCTAAAATGGAGAAGTAAGCAAGATAGATTAAGCAAGAAAAAAAAATCCTTTTTAAGAAGATGCTAAGAAAATAAAATGAATGTAGTAGACATTATGTGTGAAGCTGTATCTTTTGAAAAATAGGTAAACTGTGTAGAAACATTTTGCTGAATGGTTGAAAACTTACAAGATGTGATCAAAACTTAGGGTGGATGTTTAAATTTTTAAAAATTTATTATAGTTAAAGACACATTGCCATTAATCCTCTAAATTCATCCCTTTAAACACACACCATCATTCTTGGCACATTCTGAGGCAGTTCGGGATGTCCTCTTTTCTGAGTATCTTCAGTTGTTCTGACGTCTGTCTTGATATCTTGAAATAATTCAAAATATTTACTTCCATGGTCATTTTGATTTGGGGGAAAAGCCACATGTTGCATGGTCCCATATCTAGAAAATCAATTTGCATGAGGATACAATGTATTATTTTTAGAAAACTGTCTTTCCTTTACATGGCATTTAGCAGCAGCATCCACTGTATTTTTTATCACACCTTGTAATGATACTCATGAAAATGAACTTCCAGAACCTTTTCAGAAAGTGGCAAGGTGGATGGGATAAATATGTTCTAAATGAGAAAGTGAGGGAGTTTGATGCCAATGTGTCTATTACCATAATTTTTATTTTTATTTTTAATGTACTGGGAATTGAACTCAAGACCTTGCATTTGCCAGGCAGGTGCTGTGCCACTGAGATATATCCCTGGCCCCATAATTTTAAAAATTTAAACATTCACTTTATAATTGTCACACTTGATACACATAATCACTATTTAATACATTGAATTTAAAGTTAAGAGATCGCAGAACAAATGTGTTTGATTTCTTAAAAAATACGCTAAAATTAAAATGGGTCGAATTTAAATTGGGAGTGCTCAGAATCTATAAATTATATTATTTTTAGAATAATAGTAATAGGGCATGGATCCAATTAGTTAAGCATTTATTTGATATTTAACATCAATTATTATCCAAGAACTTCTCTGGTGTGAGTGATTGACAGTGAACAAAACAGAAGAGTCTTCTGTACCCTAGATCTTACACTTTATTGGATGGAGGTTGATAAAGCAGGAGGAAAAAGAGAGTGTGAAAAGTAAGACATAGGGCTGGATTAGAAAGACAAGCACTGGCAGACATCACTTATGTACTAAATAATAGATTAAAATTATTAAATTGAGTGTTTTACATTTCCTTGGAGATTTAAGCTCAGTACTTTTTCCAGTGTATTCACAATGACTGAGTAACAAAAAAGGGGAGATCAGAGGCCAATATATATGAAGCATGTAGCTTAGTATTCACTTAGAAATCGGGCTTGGTATTCAATAAAAAACTCTGCCTGGTAGAATGCTAGGTAACAAAAGAGCTTACACACATCTAGATAAAGTCAAGTTGCAGTTAGGATGAGTAATGTCTGAAGCAGCTGGCTGGTCAGTCCAGCAGGCTGTCACAGGTGTTCATCCTCTGGGGATCCTAATTTCTGCTAAACAAACCACAAAGGGACTAATACAAAGCCAGAGAGCTATTTGACAATGGGTATTGTAACCACAAATAAATCAGTAAATTTAATCAGCAAAAATCACCTTGTTTGTTCAAAACAGGAAATTTTACCAAAGAAGGAACAAGAAAGCTGTTTCTATGTTCACAGATTATAAAAAAGCGGATACATGAAAAAAAGTATCATTGGTGAATAAAAAGAAAGTTACAAACAATAGCTTATTGATCATAATTATAAGGATGTATTTGTTGAATGCTGTGGTAGAGCAGTCAGAACTTATTTCAAAACGTATTACATGAAAACACTAACCTATCACTGTAGGTAGGTACAAGAAGTGGGGAAACCTTCCCTGATTCCTCACACTAGAGATAAAGAGAAGGCCAGCTCTCTGAAGTATAGTTGTGCATTTACACATAACCTTACTTTCCATGCCTCTTCCATTACTTTAATGTCTCTATGCCATCTATGACATAGTTGAACTAAATGAAATGAAGAACTCTACTTACTTTTGAAATTTATGTTCTTTATCTTCTGTATTGTCTCCTATTTTCCTGTGACACCAACCAAAGATGAAATTTAATCCAGTAACTGACCCTGACCTTCCATGCTGCCCAAAGTAACACTGCTAGTACATCCACTGTTACCTCTCCTAAGGGTTGGCAACTAGAGAAAACTGCCATCATCTGGGCTTACTAAGATCAGGCAATGAGTGAGAAAGCAACTTATGGTACCTCCCAACTTGCAAAAACTATAACACGAAAAAGATAACATATATTTAAAATTTTAAAGACATATTATATATACATATATGTATTCCCAATCCTTGTTTGATACTTTTTGTGTTTCCAAAACTCCTCAGGATCCATTCTCTTGTGTTCTTCCACAGAAGCTGTTGCCACTGTGTCCAGTTTACTATTTACAAGTGCAAACATATGAATTTCAACATTCTTTAAGAGCTCATCACAGATTTATTTCTTCTCCAATAGGCAATAAGATTTTGTCCAAGATTGTTATTTTAAATTTTTATATGCTAGTATTTTGGTCCAAGTTATTAGTAACATTGGATGTCAAGTTATTAATGATCATGACATATTTTAAAGTGGCATGAGTGACTTTGGAGGTGCCATATTCTGCATCATTCTCTATCAGAACTACAGAAAAGCAAGCATGACATTACTATCTGTGGCATATTTCCATGGATAAATTCTTAACAAAATAATATATGCACTGAATTACAAATCTATTGCTCTTACCTAGCCATTTTTCTGTTTAATAAGTTTTTAAAGGTTTAAGTGTATGATAATTTATTATTGATAGTTGAAATATTAAAAAAAGCATTAATCACAAAAATGTAAGTCATTTCATACCCTGAGCATCCATTCTAGTCCCCTTTTTATAATCTCTGCTGTGCAGGTACTTTGCTCTTTCTTAATCTATTGTCCTGTTCCATTCTTTAAAATGCTTGTTGGTACAAACAACCAGATGCTCAGATGAAAGGAGATTAAATTAAAAGCTCTCTTTGAAATCTAGCATTAAAGAAAAGCATACCTAAGAACACTGTGCATGAGAAGCCATCCCTCTCCTTTTCTCTTATTAATTTCCTTTGGGGAAGAGTCAAACAAAAATATGATAAAGTCCTCAATTTACCAACAAGCTCCATTTCAAGAGAACATTCATAAGTAAGATTCTGTTGTAAGTCCAACAAAGTGAGTCTTAAATGCCTTTCACACAAATATACAATGCACACTGTTTTACTCTTCCTAGCAGTCTCTTCTATCACCACTGTGTTTTGTCTTGCTTCCAGACTCCCTGGACTTTGACTGAGCAATATACTACTGTACACTATCACACTGCATAGTAAGCACACAGCAACACAATGGTGACAATGTCTGATTTGTTCACATCTACAAATGTTTGTAATGCAATGTCCATTTGTACCTGTGAAAGTTCACGACCTGTATGTCCCTAAATCATGGGTTACTATATAACACAGCTTAAGATGACTGTTTCTCAATCTTCTCTAACAGTCTTCAGTGGTAGCTCCATACTTAAACAAAATCTCACAAATAACAATTGTTTTAAGAATTTAAAATATCCTTTGAGGAAAAATAGAGGTTTATATAGTTGAAGGATAAAATTCATTTGTATTTTTATATACTCCAGCAAAGTGAGAACAGCAATGACTCATTAGAAATGTGGCACACTAGGTTTTTCTATGGTGAATTCTTATTGTAGAGAGCTAAGTTCTCTTATTACCAGTTTCTAAAATAGATGAAGGGTTTAAGTAAGTTTTAATCATTTTTATTTCATTGCTAAAGTATTTTAAATATAACATATAAGCTTTAATTCCAAAAAAAATTCACAGGGATCTCCAGGAGTAGGAAAAGTTGTGAACCCAGGCACTACACAGAGAAGCTTGCTGGCTCTCAGCACAAAACTTCCTCTCACTTTCAACTCCATGTGGGAAAGACACAGAGACATAGGAACTGAGGCTTGGGATCCTTGTCAGGAGAGAACAGGAACCCTAGCATAGCAAGACGAGACACATTTTATTAACTTATTGTACTGCATCTTTAGGAATCAATCTAGTCAATATCTTTTCCCTACAAAAAGAGTTGGGGTCTGACTGACTTTGACAAACAGAGACAAGTTAACTTTCAGGTCCAAAAGTCCTAAACCAATGTTAGAGCTATGACTTCTTTCAGCAGTCCAATCTGGACAGGGATTTTCCTTCGTTTTAATTTGGTGAACAAAAGCTGAAGGAGAAATCTTGACTGATGTGAATTTTGATCTTAGAAGCACTATCTAGACAACACAGCAATTTAAGACCAATCAAATAAAACTTAACAGTCTCCAATCTGCATCAGTTACAACTTAGTAAACAGGCTCGAAGAACGTAAGGACTATAATACAGCATCATGAAAATTAAAATGTAGAGTACATTACCTAATCCATTGAATCAGAGAATAAAAGATGTATTATGAAGAATAAAATTAAAAGGGTCATTTCTAAAGTATTTTGGACATGCTTGATTCTGAGGCATAAAGATATATTAGGGTAAAGAATAAAGAGTTTGCTCAATACTTTCCACATATATTTGCTTCATGTTTTTCTTACTTATCTTTTTTCTTTGCTTCTCTTTTCTTATTCTCATTTTAAAACAAATCACTTAAATAATACCATTTTCAATTAAATATTTCTATGGATATTACAAAAGAATAATTTTATAGATATCACATAATTACAGTGACCAAACTTAAATTAAAATTCCATTAAAATTTTTTAATTTTAAATCCATGTCCAAATATCTTCACTACACTTGGCTCATTATAGCTGGCATAATAAAAGTCCATAGTCTTAGCTTTTTAAATTCTCTTTAATCAAGCACAAACCCTTCCCATCCAGTGCACCTAGCCATTTAATTGAATTCTTAGATAAATTGTGTTGTTTTTCTTGAGAATAGTCCATATTCTGATTGCTTCTGAAGCAATTTTTCTGATTACTTCTGTTATGGCTTGTATCTAGATGTCCCCCTTAAATCTTACGTGCTCATAAGTGGGACTTTTGGAAGGTGGCTGAGTCATGAGTGTGTGACAACTCAATTAGTTCACTGATTGATTTAGCATAGTTCTGAATGTGGGTAATGCAAAGGTCACTCAGGGTGTGAGTGGCACCAACCTATAGCCTTGTATCCTGAATGGAATAAAAAGGGAAAGGAAGATTTACTGTTCACTGCTTCCTGCCTTCCATGCTATTGACTGTTTCCCTTCTGTCATGCCCCTCTGCTATGCCAACCTTCCTTGTAGCCAGTCAGTCATGGACTGAAACCTTAACAAACTTTGATCTAAAATAAACCTCTCCTCCTTTAACTTGTAGTTGGATTATTTCTCTCAGCAATGAGAAAGTAAAAAGGATAGCTTCCTATTTCACAGTCAGTTTATTATGAAAACTAGAGAGGTAAAGACTCCATCAGTTATTAGTAAGTTACTAGTAAGAACATTTCACAGGTTCTTCTGTGAATGGCATACAGCATCTTATCAGCAGATACATGGTACTCAAGTTTTTCATTTAGTGATGTTAAGCCTGAGGGATGAGGAGTTGCCTTCCTACTGTAAAATGCCTTATCAGTCTTCCTCCTACACAATTAGAAGTCAGTGATGTTAATGACTCATTTAATTATCTTGACAGAATTTCAAGCTGTGACTTAAAAAATGTCATTACTTC
>PVJX010018004.1:0-37327 GCA_004027295.1 Dolichotis patagonum
ATAAAATTTAAAAAAAAATTTAACCCACTTTTTATTGAGTATAACTGATGGATAAAATCATGTCTACTTAAGGTGTACAGCATCGTGTTTTCACATGTGTACACTGTAAAATGGTTACACAGTCAAGCTAACTAACATCCATCATCTTGCATACTTACAGCAATTCTTAATTTCTTCTGCTTAGGAACATTTTCTAATAGCACAAATCAAAAAAAGCTATTAGAAAAATGCACTCGTAATCTCACCTGCAGAGCCAGATTAAAACAATTAAATGAACACTGTTCTAGATAATTTCTTTATATCTCTGTATATTAATACACATTGACAATAAAAATTGGCTGTTCTGTCATTCTCCATTTCACTTAACAGAGTGTAGCAAACACCGTTTCACCACAGTAAATTCATATCAGCATCATGATATCTTAACTATGTAATTAATAACTCATTATTCCATCTCTCATCACTCTCCCTTACTCCTCCTATTTCCTTCCATGTGCCTAATAATAATCTCCTTTCTACTTTCCTGTCATTTTCTTTAGATTCCCCATGTTAGGAAAAATATGCAATATTTGTCTTTCTGAGTCTAGCTTATTTCACTTAACGTGGTGATCACCAGTTCCATAGATTTTCCTACAGATGATATAATTCCATTTTTCTTTACCACTGAATAGTGCTCAATAGTGCATACATACCACAGTTTCCTTCATCTAAGTAATGATTATCTTCATTTGTTTGTATCTATTAAAGAATTTGAATCAATAATTAATAGACAGTCAAAAAAGAAAGAGACAGATTTAAATGGTTTCAGTCATAAATTCTACCAAACATGATACAAATTTTCTCTAACTTCTTCCAAAAAACACAAGCAAAAAGAGTATTTCCTAATTCAATGAGGCCAGCGTTACTGTAATATGAAAGCAAAACAAAACATTAAAAGGAAAGAAAACTACAGACTAATATCTCTCATGAACATAGATGTAAAAGTCTCCAAAAAATGCTAAAAAATAAAATCCAATAATACATGGAAGGAATTACAACCAAGCAGAATTTATTTCAGGTATATAAGGCTGATTCAACATTCAAAAGTCAATTAATATAATATATCACATCGACCAGCTAAACCAGAAAAAAAATCATATAATACAAACAGATGCAGAAAAAGCGTATGACAAAATCTAGCACACATTCCTTAAAAAAAAAAAAAAACTCTCAGCAAACTAGGAATGTGGTTGGGGCCAAGAGTGGGAGAAAAACTGGGAATAGAGGGAAATTTCTTCAACTTGATATGGAACATCTGCAAAAACCTTACAGTTAATGTATTATTTAATGATGAAAAACTAGATGGTTTCCCAACAAGGGGATATTGTTGCCTCTCACCAGTTCAACATCATACTAAAAATCCTGCCTAATGCATCAAGACAGGAAAATAATAGATGAATTGAGAAGAAACAAAACTACCTCTGTATGTAGATGACATTATTATTTGTGGGGAAAAAAATCCCAAAAAGTCAACAAAAAAACCCTCTTGAAATGAATAAGTGTTTGTAGCAAGGGCCTAGGATATGACATTTACACATAAAAGCTAATTGCTTTCCTGTGCATGAGCAATCAAAAACTGAAACCTGACATTAAAATCACAATGTCAGTTACCTTAGCACCCAAAAAGGCAGAGGAAAAGAAGCACATAACTATAAGTCTAACAGATATTTGCAGGATCTGTAAGAGGAAAACTATAAAACCTAGTGAAAGGAACCTAAGAAGTACATAAATGCAGATGAACCATGTTCATTGATAGACTTAAGGTGTCAGTTCTTCCCTACTTGACTGATACAGTCAAATTCAAATTCAAAATTCAGCCAAATTCATTGGTTAGTTTCAGTGTTGACCTAGTGGGAGAAATTTGATTCAGTTCTTGTCCAATTCGGTTTGCAACCAGAATTACGGAAAGAATTAAATTCACGAACCGAGGGACCACTGTATATTCTGCACACTCTCAGTCAAAGTCCCAGCAAGTTATTTAGTGCATGTGAACGAACTGATTCTAAAGGTCAGATGGAAATTCAAAAACACCTGAAACAACCAACAGCATGCTACAGAGCAGGAACAAGGCTGGAGGACCTATGTTACTCAACTCCAAAAGTGACTATGAATCTGTGCTAATAATGGAACCCAATAGGGAGCCCCGCAATGAACCTGCATAGATAGTCATCTTTGACGAAGAAGCAAAGATGATTCAATGGAGAAAGGATAGTTCTTTCAATAAATAGTGGACCAACTTGATATCTTTCTTTAAAAAATTGCATATTATATATATATATATATATATATATATATATATATATATGAATCCACAAGCCTTTCACTCTCTCTCTCTCTCTCTCAAAATGGATCATACACCTAAATGTAAACTGGAAAACTTTAGAAGATCTCATAGGATAAAATCTTGGATCTAGGTTTGGCAGTGAGTAAACATAACATCAAAAACATGATTGATAAACAACAGGCCATTTGGATTTTATCAAAATTTATAATGTCTGCTTTGCAAATGACACTACTGTGAGAATGAAAAGATAAGCCATAGATGCGAGAATTATCTGTTAAAGGACTTGTGTTCAAAGTAAACTAAGAATTTTGAAAACTCAACAATAAGAAAATAAATATACAAAGGATATTAATAAGCAATAAACAAACTTTCATTGTTTGATTGCTTAATCATTTTTATGCCTAGATCTTGTAACAATATATGCAATATATATGCAATATGCGATATTACAATATGCAATATATATATATATATATATATATATTTTTTTTTTTTGGTATCAGGAATCGAACTCATGACCTCATGCTTGCCAGGCAGACACTTATGCCACTGAGTAATGCCCTCAGCCCCATTGTGCAATATATTAACTAATGTTAATTTCCCCACTATTTTTTTGAAATTCTGTATTGTTTCTATCCTTTTTTCTGTTTTGCTTTCTAAAATAATAAAAAAGATACACAGTAAAATTTAAGTAGTAAAATATCTGATAGTAAAATATCTGCAGTAAAATATCTGATAGTAAAATATCTGTTTTGCTTTCTAAAATAATAAAAAAGATATACAGATAGTAAAAACACATATGAAAAGATTCTCAACATCCTGTCAGTTAGTAACGGCACATTAAAACAGCAATGAGATGAAATCACACAACTACCAGAGCAGCTAAAATCCAAAGCACCTCACAACACCAAATGCTGGTAAGAATAAGAACTCACATTCACTGCTGATGATGTGAAATGGTGCAGCTGGGCCGGAAGATGGGTTGGCATTTTCTTACACCACTGAACATAGTCTGACCACATGACCCAGCAGACTCAGCAATTGAATTCCCCGGTGTTTACTCAATTGCGCTGAAAACTTCAGTCTACACAAAATTTTGTACACAAGCATCCACATCAGCTTTATTCAAACTTGTCCTAAACTGGAAGGAACCAAGATGTTTTTCAGCAAGTGAATAAATGGGTCACGTGTGGTGGTGGCATACCTAGAATCCCAGCACTCAGAAAGCTGAGGCAGGAGGATCGCTGCAAATTTGAGGCCAGCCTGGGCTATGACGTGAGTTCAAGGACAGCCTGAACTGCATGCCAGAGCGTGTCTCAGAAAAAACAAATAAATAAGCAAACTGTGGAGCTTTCGTAATGAAGTCTGCTCAGCAACAAAAGAAATGAGGCTCAAACTGTAAAAAGACATAGAAGAACTTGAAACCATATTGCTGAGTGAGAGAAGGCAGTTTCAACAGGCCCCCTACTTTCTAATCCCAACCAAACGACCCTATGGAAAAGAGCAAAACTATGGAAACAGAAAGATTCCCGGTCCCCAGAGTTTAGCATGAGTAAATAGAGCACAAGAGATTTTTAAGGAAGTAAAGCTATTTTCTATGTTGCTGTATTGGTAGATACTTGACAAACCCACAAGAGAGAGTGAAGCTTAATGTGAACTCTAGACTTTAATAATAATAATAACAGGTCGTCTGGATATGGTATTATACACCTGTAACTCCAGCATGCTGGGATGCTGAGGCAGGAAGATGGCAAATTGAAGTCCAGCCTGAGCAATGTAGCAAGACCCAGACACAGCTCAATGTAAAAGCCTTGGGTTTAATCCCCTTACTGCTCAAAATTCAATACTGGTTATGAAATTGGTGGAAAGAATTCAATTTGCAAACCAAGGCACCACTGTATTAGGCTATCAGTTTTTAACAAACATGTCACACTGGCACACGATGTTAACAACAGGGGAAGCTGTGTGCGGCATACAAGGGAGCTCCGTGGGAGCTCCGTACTAGGTGTTCAGTTACTGTATTCATCACGTTACCTGTTCCAAAAATGAAGTCCGTTAATTTCTAAAACCAGAAAAATAGACTTGAAAAAAACTGTGTGCTAAGATGCACGTTGCAGGAGCTGAACTGTGAAAGAGGTAAGACTTGGGAAGCCCCTGGATTGGGAGACAGAGTTTTAATCATTTGGGGTCCCCAGGTCCACTCCAAGGCCAGACAGAGCAGCCACTGATAAGGTTTGGACCACTGAATAGCAGAACTCTACACAAGAAGATAAACCTCCTATTTGTTGCCTCTCTTGGGCCTCAGGACAAAGCCCTGCTTCTTCTAGCTTTTTATTTTGACATAACCTCTGAACTATGGAAAAGTTGCAGAAAAAGCCCACAAAATTCCTGTAATTCCTCTCCTCCACCAGGGTTCCCAGACATGTTTCCACAGCTGACCACACTTGCACCATTTTTCTGATCTTACCAGAAGTCTTTGGCTCCTCATTTCACAATCACGCAAACACAGAAGGAAAAAGCTCTGATTTCTCTTTCTTGTCTTTATTCTAACGAGCACTTCCTCAGCGCCTCATACATACCAGACTTTGTTTGAAATACTTTTTTCCCTCAGTGCTGGGGGTTGCACTGAGGTGGTTGCACTGACCTACAGCTCCAGCCCTTTCTTAATTTTTAATTTTGAGACAGAGTACAGCTAAATGGCCAAGCTGTCCAGGACGGGCTTGAACTTGGTGACCTTCCTGTCTCAGCCTCCCAGAGTTCTGGGATTACAGGCACATACCATCAACATCCAGCTATAAGCACTTCTATGTGCATAGCATGGTGTGGCGGTTTACTGACGGGGGTTGCAGAGCCAGGAAGCAGTGTCATTTTGCCCAAGTCATATGGCCAGTAGGAAGCAGACTTGGCATATGGACATGGGGATCTGGGGGCAAACCAGGACAATTGAAAGACCTAGAAAATAGGCTGGGAGCCCAACTCAGGGACCAGACAGCATCCAACCCAAACTCATGTTCCCAAGTGACTCCTGAGGGCGCACATTCAGACTCCGAGCAAAAGATGTGTCCGTCTTTCCAGTGGGGAGCACACCGGGTGAGCTGCAAAGCAGTAAAGGGCCTGGGCTCACATGTCCCACCACGTGGGAGTGTGTGGGTGTGTCACAAGTGTGAGCGAGGTGTGGGAGGGAGTGTGTTACAGGAGCGTCACTCACAGGCTCACACTGGTCTGGACAGTCCCTGCTCCTCTCACAGCCCAGCTTTCCTGGAGCCCTTCCCCAGGCCCTCTCCCCTGGGAGCCAGCCTACATTCACCAGGGGCTTTGCTGCTTCCCTGGCTCCGCCTACACCAAAGTGTCAAATCACATCGGTTCCCCTGGGCTCTGAGAAGGTGGCTTCTTCCTTCAGACTGGGAGCTCTTTCCAGGCAGCATGGGGCCCCATTACTGCCCAGCGCCTAGCATTGCCAAGCCAGAGGTTACATATTCTCCCCTCTCACCTCCTTCCCTCTGCAGGGACCCTGGCTTCCTGCAGCTCCTCCAGTATGCTAAGTGGGGTCGCGCCCCAGGGCCTCTGCACTTGCCCTGGCTTCTTCCTAATGGCTTAGTCTGTCCATCTCCCTCTCCCAGCCAACAACTCCCCCCCCCCAACCGGCGCTTTCAGATGTAAGAGGCCTCCCTTGAGCTCCTAAACTAGTGGCCTAAGGGGTCTGTTGCAATTTTATTTTCTCAGGGGGCTTCTTATTATCTGAAATACTTTGCAGTTTTTTTCCTGTCATCTGGCTCCCTTAGGGTTTTCTGGTGAACAGTGTTTGGTAGTGTATAGAGCCCGGTGTTCAAATCCCAGCTCCATTGCTTACAGGCTGTGGGATTCTGAGCAAATTTCTTACCAGCTTCGTGCCTCAGTTTCCCCACTTGTAAACGGGGTCACCATCGTGCAACTCCCTAATTGAGTAACCTCGAGGATTAAGTGCGCAGATGTGTGAAGTGCCTGACAGATTTGCAGACTACTGAGGGGTGTTTTGCCAGTTTAGGCACTTGGTAACCATTACTGAAAGAGCAAACTCTGGCGCCTGGAAGATGGGCTGCTGGAAAGGGAGGATTGGAGTAGTGCAGCCTCCGACCCCAACACAGGCCTCTCCGCAAATTGAGGCCAGAGACCTGTCAGGAAGGGCAAGGAAGGCTGGCAATGTCCTCTGCAGGCCTCTGTGGGACAGTTCGGGCTCCAGGCTGGGAGTGCAGGGCTGAGCTCTCCGGGGGCGTGGTCTGGTGCGCAGGGGGCGGTGCATGCAAATGAAAAGACGGGGCGTGCACACACAGGGCCATAGAGGAGCATGCAAATATGGGGTATGGGGCGGTGCATGCAAATAAAGGGCGGGGCGCAGGAAGAAGGGACAGGCAGGTCTCCAGCCTAGGAAAGCGGCTCACGGTGCGGGGCGGCCGGGCAGCCGAGGTTGCCGGCTTAGCGCTCAGGCGACTGGGCAGCGAATGGAGCAGGAGCGCGCAGGTAGGAACTGGGCCGCGCGCGATCGGAGCCGAGGGCGGCCGCCTGGTCACGCGGCCGGCTCCGGGAAAGGCTCTGGGCCCCCGGCCTAGGGGACCTGGGGATGTCCCGACCTAAGTGGGTAGCGAATGCCCGCGCCGACCGGAGCCCGAGGCGGGAGCGGGGGGTGTCAGCGGAACCTCTGAGCCGCGGTGGGCTGTGGGGCCTCAGCAGGGGCCGCATGGCCGAGAGGGGACGACGTGCGCCTGGGTGTAGCTGGCGGGAAGTCGGAGAGGGTGATTGGTCCTGCAAAGTGTTCCGCCGGGCGCCAGGTCGGGGATCCGGCGACTCGGGGCCCGGCCAACGTTGGGGTGACTCCTCTGGGCACTGGATCGACCCAGTCACAGAGATCGTGTCCCGGGACTTTGTTCAGGCTGTGTCTTGATCGCAGTTAGTGTTCTGAGTGAAACTCTCGAGCAGCTTCTCTGCGGGCAGCACCGTGTCGAGGCCACTGTGGGCACCGTTGAGACCCCGGGGTCAGTCACGTGCCCCAGGTGAGGCCGTGGAGGGGGTCAGACCCGGGGCTGTCCGCCTCCCAACAGTGTGAAACTAGCTGGGTAACCTGATTCTCCAGGGAATTTTTGTGAAATGGAGACTCCCAGGCCCTTCCCCCTTTCAGAGTAAATAAGCTAACAAATCAGGTTTTTACTTTCTAAAATTTCATTTTGGGCAAACTAATGACCTGCAGCTTGTCTGCTGCTGAGACTCCCGAGGTTACCCCCAGGCCAGCTCTAACCCTGCCTGAATCCCATCTCCGCCCTTCTTCAGCCCTCTGGGTGATGTGGCTTCTGCTGCAGTGACCTTTAGGAGGCCTGGGTATTTGATAAGACATTAGTCTCATCCTAAAGTTTGAGGGGGAAACTGAGGCGCCAGTGAATTCTGGCAAAGGTGTTCTACACCATCGAGGGATTCCAAAGTCCTGTCAAGGTCTCTTGTGATTCAGGTAGGCAGCTCACGACTACAGATGGGGACACTGAGGCACTGAGAGGGAGTGACCAGCTGAGCTGCCCAGTAATGAGTCTGTTCCCTGAGCTTCTCAGGTTCCCTTGCTGTTTTGGCCACTGGAAGAGGCAGCCTGGCAGTGGAAGAGCTTGTGGAGTGTGGACAGGGATTGGGGCTGGGGTTGAGGGACCACAGCAGGTTCCACAATCAACTCTTTTGGAAAGGGGACCACTGCATGGAGTAGCAGAGAGCAGTTCTGGGGCTAGAAAAGGGGAGACGGGTCGGGGAAGGCTCTCTGGGCAGCAGGGACAGCATGGACAAGGACTGGGAGATCTGGAACCATGGAGAGCCTAGAAGTGGTGAGGAGCCAAGAGACTTGGAAAGGAGGGCCAGCCCGGGAGGCCTTGGATGCCACATTGAGGAGCCAGGGCCAGCGAACTTCACCGCTTAACGAGCCACCGCAGAGGCACAGTGCAGATGCCTGGGTCCCTCCCACCAAGTCTGGAGGGAGGCCACGGGGAGGCACTGGGAGGAAAGCCCCAGTGAGTGGGCAGCCCACTTACCAGCAGGTCAGGTCTGGGATGGCCTGAAGGTTTGCAGAGTCTGCAGTGACTCAGTGACTGATCTGAATTTTTTTTTTTTTTTGTGGGGATTGAAGCCAGGGCCTTTGCACTGAGCTACATCCCCAGCCCTTTTTCTTTCTTTTTTTGAGACAAGGTCTCATTAAGTCACTAAGTTGCCCAGGCTGGGCTCAAATTTGAGATCTTCCTGCTTCAGTCTCTCAGAATGCCAAAATTACGGGCGTGTCCTTGCACACCTACCTCTGTCTAGCACAGCACAGCTTCAGGGCTGCTGAACCCTTGGGAGGAGAAGCCAAGGAAGGGTTTCCAAGCCCTGTAGCTTCTGCTGCTGGAAGGTAAGACAGGGGGAAGGGCAGGAGGAGTGAGAAGACCTACCCTGCCCCTGAAGTCCAGGATTAGCCACAGTCCACCTCCGTGTCCAGGTTGGACAGGCAGGAACGAGAGCCCCAGGGCTAGGTCTCTTCAGTGGGCATTCGTGGGCCCAGGACACCACGGTACAACACATAATAGGTCCACAATAGCTTTCTCTCAGTTACCACTTGTCAAGAGATGTGGCTTGAAGTTAAAAATGAGGACGCCAGAGCAAGACTGACCAAGTTCAAATATTGGCTTTGCTAGCTTGCTGTGGATCTCGTTTCTCAAAACCTCAGTCTCCAGTTTGTGACATTCTAGGGACTGCTTTATATTACATTATGATGAAGGTTACCTGAGTTAATTTAGGTCAACCACACAAAGCATCACCAGGTGTATAGGAAGCACTTTGTGTTTGCTAAATAAATATATCTTTATGGTCTAGTGCTATGAACTCCAGCAGATAGGACTGAGTTGACTCATTTTGCAGGTGAAGAAACTGAGACCCAGGGATGTTCCCAATGGCCTTGCTTGAGGTACCGTTTCTGAGTGTCAAAGGGCGGGATTCGAACCTGCTTCCCTTCTCACCTGTTTTCTCTCCCACTGAGTATGGCTTAAGGCCGGCTGGCACTGTGGAGACGAGCCCAGCCGCACCTGGCCACACTTTCTGCACCCAAGGCTTGTCAGGAGGTTGTCCAAACTTGTCCTCTCTTGAGTCCAACTGGAGTACCCCAGTGAGACTTGAGGCTTCTCTGAGGTGGGGACCCAGCTTCAGGCTGTTAATTGTCCCTGTTGGTCGATGACTTGATTGGGTCTCTGAGGCAGAGAGGACACAGGCTTAAAGACAGGGCCCCCAGTTTTTCTTAGATCTGAGTTTTCTGCAATTCACAGAAAACTGCTTAGCTTCTAAGCTTCCCTTTGTCTGTTGATGGCATTTGAGATGAGGGTGTCCATGAGGTAGTTTTTATAGGCCTCGTGCCCTGGTGGAGCCAGACAGGCCCTGCACAAGTATATACAGCCCTTAGCTCACATTCCAAAGTCCACCAGCCCTGGAAACTGACAATTTGCCGGAACTGCATTGGGAGCCAGCTGTGGCCTGGGCTGAGGGAGGAGCTTGGGGTCTACCACCTGCAGGGTGTGAATGCTCTGACGTCTTGGGGCATCGACCCTAATGTGCTTGACCAGTGGGCACTGCTCTGGGGCCTGGGGAGGGAGTCAGCACATCCAGGAGTCTTTGGTACAAGGCGATCCCCTCACCCCACCCCGCCGCCTGTTGTGGTTGTGAACCCGGAGACCTGTTTGGCCAGGCACTTGACCTGAGAGCCTGGGGATACGCATCATCTCGCAGGCGGTCACGGTGCCTGAGAGAGTGTGGCAGCAGGGAGAGTCCCTCTTGGAGGCCGCGGCTCTGAGAGAGGCCAGGGGTCGAGGCTGGGAGAGTAGGAGACTAGGCGAGTAGGCAAGGAGGTTCCCACACAGCAGGAGGACCCCGCTTCCACGTGACTCACAGCCCCTGAGACGATTTGGTCCAGACCCTCTGCTCCTGCGTTTCCATGAAGGGCTGTAGCCTCTGAGGTTCCTGCCTTTCCAGGAAGGGCTGTCATCTCTGAGGTTTCGGTTTTGGCCTCTCCTGACTCATTCTTGAGCATGGGGCCTCCTGACCTGCCCTGGCCTGCTGAGAAATCCCGAGGGAGTGCTGTGCCTGGGGGCGGCACCACTGCCTGACTGACAGCTCTCAGCTGGGCCGTCTGGAGCCGGCATCTGGATCTGGAGGGGCAGGAGTGGCCCAGGGCTGGGGAAAGAGCTCCTGGAAGAGAGGAGCCTGCTCACAAAGTGAAGTCCAGGCTTGCAAGTCTTCTGTGCCAAACCGAGGCTAGGCGCTCACACTCAGCAAATGAGCCCAGGGCTGGGGACACAGTCATAAGATGGAGGAACACGGGCCTTTGTGCAGATGACCGGGAGAGTTGGACAGGTGATGCCAGGGAGGTCGATTTGGAGTTGAGACCTGCGGTGACAAGACATGAGCTGTCCAGGCAGGGGGTGAATTGGGTGGAGAGAGCAGCAAGTGCAAAGGTCCCGAGGTGAGAACAAGCTTGGGGTGTTCGGCGTGCTGCAAGGGAGCTGACAGGCAGAAGGAGTTGTTAGGAGGAGTAGAGTAGGAAGAGAGCCCGGAGAGTGAGCAAGAGCCCGGAGGGTGAGCAAGAGCCCGGAGGGTGAGCAAGAGCTGGGTGTCTGTGTTTTCTCACTCCACTTGTCCAACATTTCTGCCAGGCAGGAGCTACTCTTGGCTAAGTTTTATGGATGAAGTAACAAAAGCACAGAGAAGTTCAGTAACTTGTCCAGGGTCACACAGCAATGTAGGTATGAGCTTGGAACCCCCAGAGCCTTCAGCCTGCACCACTGGTTTTTTATCTTTATAAATATTTTTTCTTATATTAGTGGAAAGAGATACTAGTCCTAAATTTCAATAGATGGACAGACAGATGATAGATACAGATGCAGGATTAAGTGTGTTGCTTTGTGCATCTCTTATATAAATGCTATGATAGCTTATTTCCAATGAGCTGCATTAATTTTTCAAGATACACCACTCTTTTTAAACACAATGAAAACAATGAATACCCACTGAAAGGTGGTGGCACACAGTTGGAATTTCACAGCACTGGGAGGCTGAGGAAGGAGAATAGCAAGTCCAAGCTCAGCCTGAGCAATTTACCTACCAACTTAGCAAGAACTGGTCTTAAAATAAAATTCAAAGGGGCTAAGGATGTAGTTCTGTGCAAAGGCCCTGAGTTCAATCTCCAGTGGTGAGGGAGGGAAAAAAGGCTGCAGGCGCACCCACCACTTAGAAGGATGTGCCTCCTGGCGTTGTGGGCGCCGCGCGCGCTTGCCTGCCTGTGTCAGGACGGCTTCGCCGAGCCCTGTGGTACTGGAATCCAGTGCTTTTGCAGACGGTTGTTGAGCTGAGCGCCTTCCCCGCGCCCTACAGTGAGCAGAGGTTGCCGGACGATGTGCGCCCGTCTAGCCCGAAGCCTTGGGGTGCGTGGGTGCCCTCCCGTCTCTCCACAGGGAAACTGAGGCTCCTCAGCGCCCCCCACAGCGCTGAGCTCCCAGCCCTGGAGGACAGCTTGGACGCAGGACATCTGTTGTAGCAGCCCAGGACACACGGTCACCCTGAGCGGTTTTGGGGAACGCAGGGTGGGGGCTGAGGTTTCCCCGGGGCAGCCACAGAGGAGTCCTCGCCTTCCTAAAGAAGAAATGAAACTCCTCCTCCTCCTTCTCGGGAGAACAGTCGCCAGCTCCTTGCCCTCCGTTTGCAGCCTGCAGAGCCCCACCCCCCAGCGTTGGAGCTGGGCCTCCCACGAGCGAGCTCTCCTGCTGCTGCTCCCGCTGCTGCTGAGCAGATCTAACCGGAAAACAACTCTTGAGGTTTAGCCAAAGCAGCTTTCTAGGAATTTCCAGTTGCTGCCTCTATTTCCCTCCTCCCTAGCTCAGGATCTCTGTTTTTCCTATTATACAATTGTGTTTATTCCAGGTGTTCTCCCTGACTTAGGTGATTGTATGGAGTTCTTTCTGGCTTTGGACATGATTCACTTGGTCAAAATGCCTCATAAAGCCCCGCTGCCTTCCCAGCCAAAGGAGGAAGCTATCACCTCCTTGGATCTGGAATTATATATCTCTGTTGATGCAACCCGTAATCCTACTTTGTAGCAGTCTCACCCCAGTGGGGGCTTGCATGGAACTCATTAGGCAAAACTTCCATATTTCTTTTTCTATATCTGCTGCTGTCAATCGGAATTTCTTCCATTCTGAGACTTCTTGTTTGAAACTCAAAGTTGTTCACAGTCTTTCTTGTTTCCTGGTAACTGTACCTCAGGCTTTGTGGCTCACAGTTTTTCTTTGAAAACTGCTTTGGCTTCGTTCCAAGTGTCGTTACACTATTCTTCTCTGCTCGCCTAGTTTATAATTTCTCATTTTTCAGAATCACTTAAGGGTGTTAGGTGCCTTTTAAGTATTTGGAAGGTGGATAGACTCTTTTGAAGATATCTTTTTGTTGATTTCTAAATTTGGTCATGGCGGTATAGTCATCGATTCTGTATTAACGGTGGAGCATTTATTGAGGTCTTTGTAGGATTTTTCTTGTCATTTCTTTCTGACTGTTCTCCGTGTATTCTGTGGTGTTTCCTGTTCTAGTTTTCTAGCGTGGTGTCTACTAGACTAAGCTTGCTAATTATATGGGTCCATTTTCAATGTCATCTATTTTTCTCTACCTGATTTATCTGCTGTTGTCATCAAGAGGCTGTCAATTTCTGTCCGTGTTTCTGTTGGTTTTTTGCTTTATTTCAGAAGCACTGAATTACATGCACAGCCATAGGAATAGAACAAAAGTTGACGATTTTCAGACTTCTTGGTTGAGTGGCTTCTCAGTGTGAAATGTCCACATTCCTCCTTTTTATACTTCTGTGTCTTTCTCAGTGTGAAATGTCCACATTCCTCCTTTTTATACTTCTGTGTCTTTGGTCCCGTCTTACTTGGTATCAGTACCAGGTCTTACTTGGTATCAGTACCAGCCGCACCTGTGAACCCCATTTGCCTTTCTCCTAGACTGATTTCCCAGCTCTTTGCATTGCTTTGTCCTGCTGGGAAAGTGTAGGACTTCGACCCCAGCTGGTCAGATCAGGCGAAGAACAATAGGGCTTGCAGCTCAGTCTGGGTAACTAGAAACAAGGCAACATTTTCCTTTTCATTTTTGTCTTGTTAGTACCTGTTCATAGTACAGTAAGCTTACAGTCCTATTTCAGAGTGGGTGCTTGTACGTAACACAGCTTGTTTCTTTTTTGATCTGCTTCCCACCCACCTGCCTCCCTCTGTCTCTAACTCCTCTTTCCCCATTGTTGTTCTCGCTGTGATTATTCATTCCTAGCTCATGCTTATAAATACGATGTTCACATTCATTGTAGACATTTGTACCCGTGCATGGCATGTCTTAAGTCTTCCGACTTCCTCTTCCTTTCCCTCTCCCAGACCTTCAGTCTCCTGGACCCCTTCCCATTGGCAAGACGTCTATCCACTTACCTCCTCCTATCCATCCTTTATTTTGCACTTTGTACTTTGCCTCCCTCAAATGAGTGATATGTGTGGTATTTAAGTTTGTGTGTCTGATTTATTCCACTTCATTGTATTTTCCTGCAAACGTCACAAGTTTATCCTTCTACACAGCCAAGTAATATTCCATTATATATGGATGCCACCTTGTCTTTATCTGTTCTTCTGCGGGTGGGCATACAGGCTGCTTCCAGGATTTAGCTATTATGAATTGTGCTGTTATAAACGTGGATATGCATGTATTGCTGTAATAGGATGTCTTTAGCTCTTTTGGAAAGATACCCAGAAGGAGAATAGCGGGTCATATGGAATTTCTCATTTTAACTCTTTGAGAAAACTCATACTGATTTCTTTAATGGTTGGATGTGCTTACATTCCCACCCACAATGTCACAGGGTTCCTTTCTCGCTGCACGCACCAGCTCTCCAGCATTTGTTACTGTCTGACTTCTGGGTGACTGCCACTCTCTCTGGGTTGGGATGGGATTTTAGTGTTGCCTTCACATGCATTTCTGTCATGACCAGAGAGGGTGAACATTTCTTTCAAGTTTGTTGGCCATTTGCACTTCTGAGAAGTATCTGTTCATTTCATCTGCTCGTTTCTTGATTGGATTGGGTTTTATAGATCAGTTTCTTGATCTACAAAAATAAGGATACACCTGTCCTTCTTTTCTATCAAGGTTTTTTGTGACAATAAATATGATAATAAAAAATATGATAATGGGGGCTAGGATGTAACTCAGTGGTGGAGTGCTTGTCCAGCATGTGTGAGGCTCGGGGCTCCGTCCCCAGCACCACAAATAAATGAATAAAGTAGATCGAGAGTACAAAGAGCTCTGCATAACCCCTGTGTACAGATCACTCATTGAGTGTGAATACACTGGCTGCCATTGCAGGCAGTGAGAGTAGCATGTGCAAAGGTCCAAGGGTGAGAAAGCATCAGCAAGGGACATATGTCACAAGGTGGCTGATGACTTGGTTTCGCCACTCCGGGAGCCGCCTCTGCTTGGCATGAGACATAAGTAAGACCCACGCACTGCTGGGAGGGACTTTCAGCCTGGACAGGCAGAGAACCATTGGGCACAGCTCACTATGAACAGAAAAGAGAGGCTTGTGACATCAGGGCTTTGAGGTGGGCTGAGGGAGGAGCGGGGTGCACTGGGAAGGTCCTTGAAGGCACCCTAAAGAGGGTGGCATCTGCGCTGAAGGGCCGAGAAAGTAGCTGAGGGCCATGAGATAGCAATACAGCTTATGGCCATCTCGGCACTGGTGGGGTGAGGTAGGAGGGCACAGATTCGTCAAGATGGCGTTTGGGGCTGAGCGTGGTGGTGCAGGCCTGTAATCTCAGCATGTCAGAGGCTGAGGCAGGAGGATCCTGAGCTTGAGCCTAGCCGGGCCAATTTAGTGAAATCTTGTTTCAAGATTTAAAAACATTTTTTAAAGGATTGGGGCTGTAGCCCAGTGCAAAGGCCCTGGTTCACCCCCAGTACTACAACAAACAGGCGAACAAGGTCAAGGTGGCCCTGGGCCTCCTGCCCCCCCAGCCCCACTCCCAAGGGCACGGGGACCTGCAGGACATTTGAAGACAGCAGCGCCCCAGCAGGTATGCAGCGGGTATGGCGCCCTCATGACAGCCGGCCCGCTGTGAGAGGGACAAATGCCCTGGAGGACAGCGAGCTGACCAGGGCTGCCTTTCACCTTGCAAGTGCCCCACTTAGCCTGGCCGTGGTCCCCTCCATTGCCTTTTCCTCTTTGTTGGGATCTTCTCACATCTCAGGACGGTCTGCCTCTGCCCAAGACTCTAAATGTGGGACTGCAAGGCCACTGGGATTTTTTTCCAACAGTCACAAGTCAAGATAACATACATAAATGTATGGCATTCTGGTTGTGGCTGGATCATCAAGAACCCTGGCAATTCCAGGCCTTCGTGTCACGTAGCAGCTCCGCAGCTGGAGGAGAGCAGCCCTGTCTTTTAGGCCTGGACATGGCTCTGCCACTTGTCTCCTTAGCCTGCTCTTTGGGTTAGGGATCTGAGGTCTGGTAGAGTTTCTATTCCCAGTACTGGGAATTGAACCTAGGGCTTTGTCACTGAGCTGCATCCATAACCATTTTACTGTTTTTTATTTTGAGACAGCGTCTTATTAGGTTGCTAAGATTCTCATGCTGGTCTGAAACTTACCATTCTCTTGCCTCAGCCTCCCCAGAGTTCTGGGGTGACAGATACATGCCACTCCCCCAGGCTTCACAGACATTTGCATTTACTCGGAAGGGTGATTCTCACTGGTTACAGAGCGAGGTGGCTGAAACTGTCCAGAGGTGGCCAGTGCCCTCTGCAGGAGACTGCTTGTGGAGCCTGGGGACGCAGGTCCTGTGGGGGAATAGACTGAAGTGTCGTTGGGAGCCCACTGGCTAGAGGACTGGTGTTTCTGATGCTTTTGCTGATCACCCCAGTAGCCAAAATTGCAGACCTGGCTCTTTTCCTTCCCTTTTTGGTTGTTTGTTTTTGTTTTGCAGTCTGTTTTTTGCTTTGCATGATTTTATTTTGAGACAGAGTCTCACTTTGTTGCCCAGGCTGCCCACAAATTTTGATCCTCCTGCCTCAGCCTCCTGAGTGGCTAGGATTATAGGTGTGTACCACCGCAGTGGTTCTCTACCTTTTTATTGCAGTTTACATGCAAGTGGCGAAAAGCTTTGTGCATTTTCACAAATGAACACATGTGTGCAACCTCATCAAGGAACAAAGTATGATCGGCTCCCGGAAAGGTCCCCCTGCCTCCTGGGGACCACCTCCAGCACACTCCTTCACAAGGGACACTACCCTGGTTTCTAACCCTATGATCACTTTGTCTCCATTTGTCTATAAGCAGAACGTTATAGTTTATGTTCAGTGGCCCCCTGAGGCTCATGCCAGTCATGGAGGCGGCCCAGTCTGGCGTCGGTGATTGGTTTGTCGTCTAACGCTCGGACTAGCGATGTGAGTGCTGCACACACCCAGGGTCAGGGAGCCAACATACAATGTAAGGGAGACAAGGAGGCATCCTTTTTACTCTTACCACTTGCAGCCGCCATGAATGGCTGCCCCTCAGCCATGCCACCCTGCCTGGAGCCAGCTGAGTACGGACTGAAGCCTCCAAAACTGTCAGCTAAATAAACCTTTCCTTCCTTCATTTTGCGACTCAGGTATTTTGTCTCAGAAACAAGAAAAAAGTAACTAACACCCTAAACCAGGCAGTCTTGCTCATTTGAGTCTGATATCTTGCACTCAGATTGTACCTGTGAGACCTGTTCATGACTGTCCTGACAATCATCATTTGCTTGATGCTCAGAGATGAGCCTTTGCCACCTGTTCTGTCCATGCTGTCCCAGGCCTCTCCCACCCAACCATGGTCTTCTTACCCCCCAGTGAAGCCAAGGGCCCTACTCTCATTTCACAGTTTGAGGAGACTCAGGTTCCAAATGGGGCCCACCTGCCTGGTCTTCCAGTCAGACAGGGTAGGGCCCAGAACAGTAGGGGTGAGACAACAGGAAGAATGGAAGAGAGTACCTCCCTCCCTCTTAGCCATGCCGCTCTGCAGTATGGACAGGCTATGCAGCGTGGACAGGCTACCTATACTTGGCTCTGCCAGGGGGCCAAGACCTGGTCACTGCTGAGACAAATCAACTGACAAAAGCAGGGCAGACATTGTGGGAGGCTAAGCACCAGCTTGGCTACCTCCTGTTTCATCCTATGGTCATGTCTTGTGCTCCTCTGAACCTCAGTTTCCCCTCTGCACAGGGGGAATGTTGGCTTCATCTTCCACACTGGCTTTCCAGGAGGAGCAAACAGGGGCATCGAAGAGAAGCCAGTTCATGACTGCTTCCTTCATGCCAGGAGCTGTCCCAGGGGCTCCAGAACCGGAAGGTCTGTGTTCAAATCCCAGCCTCATTATTTCCTGACTGAATCTAACACAGGTTCCTAAAACTGTCTGGGCCTTGGTGTCTCCGTCTCTAAAACAGGGATGGTATTAACTGCACCTGCTGTGCCCCTTGGGTTGCTGTCGGACTCCCGTGAGTCACTGAGGGTCAGGTGCTCCTCTGAGGGCTACATCCTCTGAGGGTCAGGGTGGACCCCAGGGATAGAAGGACCCAGGGAATGATCCCTAATGGCTGGAGCAGCTGGAGCAGGGAGAGGCAATTGTAGTGACTCCTGTGGATCTCAGGAAGGAGGCCCTGGGAGCCAGGACTGCCGCTGAGACAGCCGAAATCTAATCAGTGCCCTGGCGCCGGATGGATGCTGACTGTCCGTAGGGCAGCAAGTAGCAGTCATGGCCACAGTGCCCGGGGACTGGCTCTCTGGAGGTCAGCCTGGGTCCACGCCTGCATTAAGGCACTCAAGAGGATTCCAAGCCAGAATTGGTCAGTGTTTACCAGCCATGAGAGGTGGAAAATTCCAGCTCTTGGAACTGTTTCCTGCTGCCCCCACGGGGGACTGGCGCATTCTTTAGTTAGCACATCACTCTGGAAGCTGTACTGTGTCAGGCACTGTGCTGGGCGCAGGTTGGGGGGCAGAGAGGGGCAAATAAGCACAGCCTGTAGCCAGTGGGAACTGGTCTCCAGCAGGGTCTGGACAATAGGTAGACCATCCCTGATTGTGTGGGGGTGCTGTAAGCTGAGTGCTGTTCGGGGGATGCTGGCCCTGGAGGGTTGCAAGGAGGTGGCTGTCAGCTCCTGAGCATGGGGCGGCTAGACCCCAGCTCCTCTCCCTCGAGCTCTTCCCTCAGGCCTCCAAATCCTTCTGAAGCCGGTTGGTTTTCCTGGCCCCTGCAGGGAGTTGTCTCTGTGTCTCCCAGGGGCCCTGTCACATGTCTGTAGCCATCATGAGTATCTGCATAGCTGCAAAGTGGCCTTTGGTGTGTGTAGACAGCCTCTCCCTATGATAGTGCCTCCTCCAGGGCCACCATCTCTGCCTGTGGTCCGTGAAGGAGGCCCAGGGCCTCCATTCCACCCTGTCCTACTCTGCATAGCTGTCCCATGCTTCAGCTACAGCAGACAACCCACAAACCTGCCTCCAGGCCACTAGATGGCTCAGCTCCCAGAGCCACCCCGGCCAGTGGCCCCTGGACTGCCGTGTGCACAGTGCATGGTCACCTCAACAAGCCTATTCCTCTACCAGGCGCTCCACCATAGGAGAGTCTCCACCTCCTCCCAACATCCATTCAAGGCCAGCCTACCCCTGTGCCCCTCCTCAGCCACTGCCAAGTCCTGTCCACTCAGTCTTCCACCTCCCAGTGGGCCTGGAGCTTGGTCTCTCTTTCCAGATCCATCAACACTGCCCACCATCCAGACTGCTTCTCTACTCCTTAGCCTTCTGTGCCCTCAACACGGAGTCCTGATCTATCACCATGGACTAGGAGGCAGTGTTGTCACTCAGTCCAGCCAGCCTCTCTGTGGTCATCCCAGTCGTGCCTTCAACCCTTCACTCCAGCCAAGGGCCACTCGCTGCATGGGAAGTGGCCCGAGACTTAGCTCCAGCCTCCTTTTAAGAACCCTCAGCATCTGTAAAGTGGGAGCAGCTACTGCATTCCAGAAAGGAGGTCTTAAGACCTCTGCTGATCTCCCCTGGAGAAACTGGGCCCTTTAGGGCAGAGTGGGGCTTCCCAGCCCCTCGCCACCCCAGGCATCCTGTGCTCTTTGGCACTGTGTTCCTCTGGCTTCCCTCTCACACGGCTCCCTCCACATCCCCAAGACTTGGGAAACGGCGACTCCATTCTTCCTGCGTGGCCCAGGCTGCAGACTGTTTTCACTCCTGTTAGCCCTTTTTTCCTCACTGCACTCCAGCACCCACACTGTTAGCCTTCCTGTTGGCGCCTCCTCCAGCATGGACCTGGAATCCAACCCTTCTGACCACCTCTGTCTGGACAGCCGGGTGTTAGTCTCAGTGTCTCTCACTGAGCCCAGCGCAGTAGCCTGCACACTAGTCCTACTTCTGCCTTTGACCCCACAGGCCTTTCAAACAACCCAGCCTGCAGCATCTTTTAAATAGTGTGATGCTATGTCTCTTCTTTGCTCAGAACCCTCCAGCAACCTCTTCCCTTGCTCAAGGTTTCATTAAAGGAAGAATGAATGAATGAATGGCCTCTTGGCCCTTGCAATAACCAGCATGTAGCAGGTGCCTGGGAAACACTCCAGCAAGGCTAGGAGGGTGGGAGTGACGGATGCCAACCAGGAGCCAACAGGGAGGCAGGTGGCCTCTGTCCCTGAGCTGGCAGCAGGACCTGCCAGTGGCTGCCCATCCCTCCCACGAGCTGGCTGCAGAATGGGCTGTCAGAGCGCGGCCATTTGAACTTGGCCACTTCTCTGGCTGTGCGATGTGACAGCCATTTCTGAGAACCCCAGCCTGGCTGCTGCCTCGGGAGCAATATGTCCCTGGCCCACAGCCAGCCGGAGCCAGCAGTCCTGCAGGTGGAGGCAGCTCCAGGCCAGAGCAGATGGTACAGTGAGTCTCTGAGGCCACGGCGTCCTCTGCATGTGCTATTGGTCACAAGCCGCCGCGTTGCATCTGCAGAGCCAGCCCCACCACCACGCAGGATTTAGCAACAGGGAGAAATTGCAGGAGGCCTGGCGGCTGCTGGGCTTGCAGCGGAGGAGACCCTGCACCCCCTGCTGTCCCTGGCATTTCAGACTCCACTTACCCTCGGTGTGGGCACAGTGAGGCGCGTTTGTTCTCCACCAAATGCTGTGTCACCACCAAGTGCTCCACCTGCTGCTGAGTCCAAGCTGTTGCCTCCTTTCCCTGCTTCCTAATTCTGTGATGTTGGCCTTGTCACTTGACCTTTCTAGGCCTCTGTTTTGCTCTTTGGCCACTGAAGCTAATGACACCACTTCCCAGGGGCCGGGACAGCAGCATTTCAAGAGGCTATGCTGTGGTTAGCTACACAGACCTGGGGCAGGATGCCTGGGAGCCCTGGCTCTGGGACCACACGCCCATGTTCTCACTTCTCTGTGCCTCAGTCTCCTCATCTATAAAATGGGGAGTTGATGGCACCAGCCTCACAGGGGAGCTGTGAACTGACATTATGTAAACTGACACAGCAGACACACGCAGAGTGGTGCCAGGCGTGTAATCAG
The DNA here is from genome assembly GCA_004027295.1 of Dolichotis patagonum. Lineage (NCBI taxonomy): Eukaryota > Metazoa > Chordata > Mammalia > Rodentia > Caviidae > Dolichotis > Dolichotis patagonum. The sequence continues at coordinate 20,943 of PVJX010018004.1, forward strand.
GCAGTTCCTATGAGTGAGGGCGGGGGACCTAGTTTAGCTCCAGAGCACTTGCCTGGGACGCCCGAGAACCTTGTTCCAACACTGGTACTGAAAAAGGAACGAAGGGAGGAAGCGAAGGAGAGAAGAAGGGAAAAGAAGAAAGAAAGTAAACAAGTTTTATTTCCAAACTCTTAGCTCGGCATCTATGTTTAAAAATAGATTATTTTTATTTGTTATGGCTGAATTTTGCCATTCATTAATAGATGTGTACTGCTCTCCTGTGCTGTATGTGTCAGACCCTGTTTTAGATAGTGGGGACCAAGCAGTGACCAGGGCAGACACAGATCTGTGCTATCCCACAGCCAGAATTTTCACCAGGAGAGACCAATGCCACATGCACAGGGAAATCCATAACTTACATGACAAGTTATCTGCTGCATTCCAGTTTCACAAAGTGGCAGCCTACTAAGAAAGACTATCTCGGAATCTTCTGGCTAGAGGGTACTTCTTTTGTGAATCATGTATGAACCTTGCCTATTTTTCTTAAAAGAATGTTTGTCTTATTGATTTGTAAGATCTCTATATATTAAGGCCATTAACTCTCTGTAATGTAGATTGTTATCATTTTTGATCTTTTGCTTTCTTTCTTCCTTTCTTTCTTCCCATTTTTCTTCCTTTCTTTCTGTGGTTCTGGGGATCAAAACCGGGCCCTGTGCAAGGTAGGCAAGTGCTCTGCTACCGAGCTACGCCCGCAGCTCCTTTTGCTTTTCCTTTTTCTTTTGATCTAGGGAAGTTGAAAAAAATCTTTGCAGTCAAGTGTTTCTATCTCTGCCATCCACATCCTGAAATCAAATAAGAATCCACACATCTAACCTCACTACCCTGATAAGACAGAGCTATGAGAACCTTGTCGCGTGAATATGGTGCTGTGTGCTGCACTGGAACAGAGGAGAGGCGTGGGTGCAGAGGAGGCTGCAGGGTCAGCGTCCAGGCCTTGCAGGCTGTGGGTGGGAGAGGGGATAGGATAGGAGGGCAGTCTAGAGGGTAGCAGGCTAGGTCATCAGGGGCTTGGGTTGGGTTTTTTTTTTTCCATTTTCTAACATTTAAATTCTAGTTTGTAGGTAATTATAGATGCAGGTTCCTGGACTCTCAGTCTCCCCCAGTGGCGCCACCTTACCAGTGCAGAGTACGGTGTCAGAGCCAGGATGTTGACTTTGCTACAACTCGCAGGTCTTGCCCAGGTCGCCCGATGGACTCTGCATATGTGCATGTGCCTGTGTATTCGGCTGTGTGCAGTTTTTTCTCAAGCAAAGCCTTGTGTCTACACTACCACAGCCAAGCCACCGAACAACTCCATCATCACGAAAGTCCCCTTGTCACCCCACATGCAATCTCCTTCTTGCCTCTGCCTCCCAGAACCCCGGCAACTCCCAGCTGGTTCCACTTCCATACTCCTGATTTCAAAAACAGTCTGTGGGGGCTGGGGATATAGCTCAATGGCAAAGTGCCTGCCTGGCAAACACCAGGTCATGAGTTCAATTCCTGGTACAAACAAAAAAAAAAACGATGGTCTGTGGGCATGTGCCCTCTTCTTACCAGGGGCTCGGTTTTATTCTGAGTCAGAGGTGATGCTTTCGGGTGAGCCTTGGCACCCAGCAGCTATAGCTAGGTGAGGACTGAGGCCCTTGACAGGCATCAGCAGGCAGGCCTGGCCTCGTTTTCCACTGAGAAGTAACTCTGGGCATAGCAGGGAGACAGAGGGGTGACCTGCATCTGCAGAACCACTGACCCCCCCCCCCCAGTCTCCAAGATTTCTTTCAGTCCAGAATGGGCTTTGGTTTGTTGGTTTGCTTTTTGGTTTTTTGACACAGGGTCATACTTTGTCATCCAGGCAGGTCTGGAACTCATGGTGATCCTTCTGCCTCAGTCTCTAAGTGCTGAGATTACAAACCCACACCACCACACTGTCTCAGAATGGGCTTTTGAAAAATTTTACCACTGTGCGGCTTGAAGGCCCTAATTAGCTTACCCAGGGAGAAGATTTTGATCTGGACTGGGACTCTGGGGAATCCAGAAACCCCTACAAAATGAAATGTGAAATTAAATACATGCACATTGCTAGGAAGAGGGTTTGGATTACATCAGATGCTCAGAGGAGTCAGGGATCCTACAGCATGAGGGACCTCATTTTTTAGGTAGAGTTAGTGGTTTAGAGACCAGGTGCCGGAGCCTGAGGCCTGGGTTCAACTCCTAGGCCTGCAGCAGTTCTGTGACCTGAGGCAAACACTTCACCTTTCTAAGCCTCAGTGCCCTTATCTGAAAATGGGAGAAATAATGGTACCTGCTTTGTAAGGCTACTTTGAGTAGTAGGTGAGCTAATATATGTAAAAAACATAGAAGAAAACTTGGCATATGGTGAATGCTTGTGTTTTGGTTAAGCGTGTGAAGAAACTGCTAGATATAGGAGGACAGAGCTTTTGGGGAAGGACTTCTAGGGCTTCTGAAATATTAGGTCCTCCCCATTTTATAATCACTGCATTATTCTTTTTAAAAGAATGCACTCCTAGGATGAGCACTGTTACCTCCCTTGACTTGCATCTTGTCTCGTTACTATAACTTTCACGAGTGTCTTGTTTGTTTAAGCTGTTGCTGCACCGCTAGCTCATGGCAGACAGTAAGGTCCCGCTGCCTTTTCTGCTGTTTCACCAGACTTCCTGGTCCTGGACATGTTTGATTTTTGAGACTGATAAGCAGAATGACCGGTTCATTTCGTCTCATTGTTGCAGGCAGAGTTGAAGGACCTAATGTATTAGAATGAACCTTGGACTCCCAAGTAGACAGACCTGGGTTCTGATTTTGCTCTGCCCTCTTGCCAGCGGTGGGACCCTCGTGGCAAATTATCTGATTTCTCTGGCCTCACTTTCTTCAGCAGGCGAGTGGAGATGACAACCTCCCTGGCAGGGTTCTTGGGTAGATCTGATGAAGTCAACTTCCTGAAATGTGTAGCAAGCCCAGCGTAAGTGCTGGACAAGCAGGAGCTGTGTGCACAAAGCCTTGGCCCAACATCAGACAGCTCTTTGCAGCGCGCTGTCTCTGCGCGGAATGAGCGTGACTTTGCCCTGAATGCCTTGTCTGGGGAAGGGTGCGAGAAGAAGCTGGCCACATGTCAGACGTGGCCCTTTACAGGGCGTCCCAGCCATCCGGGCTGGCAGCTGACCGAGGAGACCTCCCTGGAGGTCCCATCGGACTCCAGCACGGCAGGAATCCTGTGCTTCCTAGTGAACCTTAACTTACCATGTCCTCCTCGGGCCATAGGCTTGGCCTTGGCCACCCGCCACGGGCCACCATTCCTTCCACTCCTCTCCTCATCGCACCTGGTCCTCTGCCCCCTTTTCTCACTGCGTCTGTGCACAGTGTCCCCCAAAACACAGCAACTCTGTCCCTCTGAAGCTGCTGACATGCGAGTGCCTGGGGGTGGCTCCCACAGCAGATCACATGGCCCTGACTGCCACCCAGGTGGTCTTTTTGTTGTTATTTTGTTTTTCTGTTCTCAGGGTGCTGGGGATAGAACCTGAGCACTTTACCACTAAGCTACAGCCCCCCGCCTTTTTTCCTTCCTTCCTTCCTTCCTCCCTCCCTTCCTTCCTTCCTTTCTTTCTTCCTTCCTTCTTTCCTTCCTTCCTTCTTCCCTTTCTTTTTCTTTCCCTTTTTTGACATATAGCCCAGGATGGGCTTGAACTTGTAATCCTCCTGCTTCAGCCTCCCAAGTAACTGAGATTACACATGCGCACCACTATGCTTGAGTCAGATTTTAGTTGTTTGGTTTTTGTTTGATGGTTTTGGAGATGAAACTCAGGGCCTTCGTACTGAGCTACATACCAGTCCTTATTTATTTATTTATTTAGAGACTGAGTGTTGCTAAGTTGCACAGGCTGGTCTTGAATTTTCCGTCCTCCTGCCTTGGCCTCCTGAGTAACTGGAATTCCAAACTGGCTCAGACATGATGTTTTAATCAGTCCTGACTGAGTTGCTTGACTACCCTACGGGTCTTTGGAGGAAGGACTTTATGGCTAAAGTCTTACAATGTGTCTCGAAACAGACATCTCAACAAAGGCATCTACCAACTCTACCAGCATCCAGGATGTCGTGGACATCTGTGACTGGTGAGAGTGACCAGCATCAACGGCCCATCCCCACTCACACCCCCGCCCCTCCCATTAGGGGCCTGGCAGCGTGGCCAAAGCAACTTTGTCCCGTAACATGTGCTCAGCCTGTGCTCCATGCCAGGCCCGAGCCAGGCTCAGACCTGTCAGTGAACCAGGCAGCCTTGGCGCTCTGGTGACACAGCTCTGGCTTTACTGCTTGTCCTTATCTGGTACCAGTGGCACCTTTGGGAGCCTACAGGCCAGGTCCACGCCTGACCATCCCTGGTCCAGCCAGCTGACCTTCCATAGGAGCACAGGAGTGCTGGCTCCTTCCCGGGCATTGTCTCAGAAAGCTCACGATGTCCATCTGTCCTACTCTGGGGGCTGCTGCCCTCAGTCACCAGGGGAAGGTGTCGTCTCTTCCTACCAGGTTAATCCTGGCTTGTATGCTGAACCTTTAACAATTAATGATTCATAGGAGTTTTCCGGGAGCTGAGAGACCACTGGGGTAAAACAGAGCTTTCCCTCCCCCTGGCCTCTCAGTCTGCTTCATCAAAGACCCCTGGACTTTAGCTGGAAGGGTTGCAGTTGGTTAGTGCTGCGCCCCTCCCTCCCTCTCTCCCTTTCTTTTGCTTGACCTTAGGGCCTTTGCCCTAGCTACAGCTGCAACCCTTTCTAAGTTTTTATTTTGAGACAGGGCCTCCCTATGTTCGCCAAGCTAGGTTGGACTTGCCATTCCCCTGCCTTGGCCGCCGAAGTAGCTTTTTGGAGTGAGGTCTTGAGACAGAGAACTAAACAGGGGTGTCAGTTGCTAGGGAATGTAATCCAGCACACTGCACATTTAGAGGAAAGCAACATTACATAGCAGGAGTCCTGGAAAAAATGTACACACATGTGAGCTCTGTGGGGTTCTGCTTTCAAATTAACCTCTCTCTCTTTCCTGCTCTCTTTCTCAGTACAAAGGTTCAAACGCAGGGCATGCTAGGCAAGCTATCTAGCACCGGGAGCCATCCACAGCCCCGAGCATTTTTCTTAATAACCGATGCTCTGTCTGAATGTGCCCTCCCATTCCTAGCATTAAGCGATGGGCCTCTGAGAAAGTGACTGAGTGCCCTTATAAAGAGAGATGCATGTCCTTATAGAAGAGCTCAAGGAGCTTGTCTGCCCTCTGTCCTGTGAGGACATGTGGCAGGTGCCATCTGTGAAACAGAGACTCTGCAGGCAGCTGGGTCTTAAGAGTCTTCGCAGCTGTGAGCAGCACGTTTCTCCCCAGTACCCACCCCTTCCGAGGGTGTGCTTATTACACAGCCCCGTGGACTAAGATGACTGCTAACCTTCCTTGAGCCTTTGCTATGTTCGGGTCACTGGGTAAGGGCTCGTATAATGCCTACGACACCCCCATGAGATGTTAGATAGCCCTTAACAGAAAAGGAACCTGAGGCACCAAAGTGCAGTTTGTTCTGTGTTCGCAGCTGTAAGTGGTGGGCAGGTACTGACCGTAACTGCACGAATGCAGAGGGATCTCCAGGGCAAGCGCATGAAGAAACGTGTCTTGGGACGGGCCGTCAGTGGCTTAGCCTCTGGCTCTGGTGGTGTCTGTGCTTGTAGAAGGATGGTGGCGAGCACCCGTGACTGCTGACAGGCAGAGGGGGCGTGCTCGAGGGAAGCCCGCCCAGGCACTAACTCCCTGCTCTCCCTCTGCAGGCATCTCAGAATCTCCCCATGGGGCAGCTTTGCTCTGACCACCTGTTCCCTGTGGCCGGCCTGATTCTGGTGTGGGCAGCAGGCTGTGGTAAGTCACCACCTCTCCCTCATTCATTTTCTGACTCCTGCCAAGGTCCTGGGGCCCATCAGGGATCAAAAGGAAGATCCTCAGTCTGGTGGACGAGGACACCGCAGAAGGAGGGGACAGTCGAGGGCATATTTACACTGGCTGTAGTTTTTTTTTTTTTTTTTAAGTGTCAATTCAGATTGAAATCCAGGTTTTCTTAGAAGTGTGACAATAATTCCAGGTAAGTTCTAAAGATCATTGGAAGTGATAGAAAATGACAACACAGGACAGAGTAAGGGAAGCTGGGGCAGCTGGAGCAGTAGGGCCCGTGGTTTAAAATCAGATGCTCAGGGACAGCCTTGGGGCCAGCCAGTAATGTGGGGCTGTGCAGACGTCTGGGAGCTGAGCATTCTCAGCACGGCACTGCTGAGAGCCAGCTGGGCATGAAGGAGGAGCAGGAGAGGAACGAGACAGGGCCACCGAGTCCAGGAATCCAGGAGCGACCAGCTCTGTTAGATTCCAGGAATTCCCCCAGCTGCAGGGCAGGAGGGCCTGGGGGAGGCCTAATGGCCATGAGGCAGGCGGCGGGCAAGAGGTGAACAGTGTCTAGGACCATCTGGAAGGTAGTTTGGGGACAGATTGGAACCGGGTTGTGAGAGAAGAGGTATCAAGGTGACTCAAGACTTCTGACCCAAGCCTCAGGGAAAGAGGCTGTAGTCCGTTCTGAGATGTGTTTGGGGAGGAGAGGACGTGCCTGTGCTGTACTAGTGTGGCAGCCTTTAACCCACTGATGAATGCGCCTTGGTGTCAGCGCTGAGCTGAGGAATAAGAAGGTGCCAAAGGTCAGGAGCAGGTGGTCCGGAGCACTCAGGCAAGCTAGCAGAGGGGGCTAAAAGAGGAAGCCCCACCGTCTCCTCCCACCTCCAACTGCCCAAACCCCCTGGGAGCCGGGGGACAGACGTGCCTGGGCCTGGAGATGGGGGCCTCAGCGCAGAGAGGGTTGGGGAGACAAGGAGGACAGGGAGTGGGCAGGCGGAGGAGGCGTGACATGTCCACTCACAGTGCCCCAGGGCTGGGCTTCAGCTAGCAGTGGACTGACTCCTAGCACCTTCCCTCCTTGCCTTGGCCAGGAGCTGACTTACCCTAAGAATAAGGGGCATTCAGCCCCCAGCCTCCCCACGGGCCCTGCACCCTGCTGAGAACCCACAGGGACTCCAGTCCCTCCTCACACCGTGGGCACTGGCACACACACTACCTGGCGTCTGCATCTCGGTCCTGTTTAGGCTGGTTTCCTACTTGCATTGGTCAAGCGAGCGCCCCGGCTGTGGGTGCCCAGCCACTTGAGTGATTCCATGTCTCCTAAGCCATGGCTTCCTGGCTGCTCAGGTGGTCCCCTGTCCCCACAGGGAGCCTGAAGGTCCTGCAGAAGCCCACCTGCTTGTCAGATTTCCTCAGCCTCTCCACCTGCGAATGGCGGCTGGACCAGCCCCTGAACTGCAGCGCAGATGTCCGCCTGTCCTACCAGCTCCTTTTCAACCCAGACCCCGAGGAGGAGTAAGCCTGGGGCCCTGGGAGGGCAGGGTGCTGAGCAGGGTTGTCAGGGCTCTCGGGGTGCGGTGTGAGATGTGGGGTACATCTTGCGACATGCGTGTCAGGTGCAGTGAGGCGGTGCCGCAGAACGCCGTCACCACACGTGTGGCATGTGGATCTGGCTGGAATATGGCACAGGACCAGCAGTCTCAAGCTTCATGGTCTCCAGAGCCCTGGTACACTCATTATTAGTCAGCACCCAAGAAGCTTTGTCTAGCAGTGTGTGTCTGTCTGTACCGCCCTTATCAGATCCCAAATGCAGCACACAGGACGACATTCAACAAGCCCTCTGAGCGGAGACTCAGTGTGTGTCACGTATTCACTGAAAAACTCCTGAGTCTTCTGGAAACTGAGAAAGAATTAGAAGAGTGAGAGAAAGTGTAAAAGCAAATAGCATGGAAAGCTACTGTGGAGACAGTTTGACCCAGTGACCCCTGACTCCTGTCAGAATCAATGCACGAGGCTGTTGATGGGCAGGGAGGGTGACCTGCTAGTGGTTGTGAGGGTGAGAGACCCGGAACACCTGCAGGCAGCTCAGATGTCGGGCTGTGTGACTCCAGGGCACATCGGACTCTCCAGGACATAATGCATAGGGTTCTCTGATGGGCTGTGATACATACATTATTGTAGACCAGGGATAGGCACACTGGCCCTTAGGCCATGTCTGGCCTACTACCTATTTTTGTTAATAAAGTTTTATTAGCACATAGTCATGCTCTTTCCAATACATATGGCTCAGGGCTTTTTTTGTGCTAGGTCAGCAGAGCTGAGAAATTGTGATAAAACCTGGGTGACCCTCAAAGCCCAAAATGCAGGTACTGCATGACATGGGGCTTATTGATAAGGTGTCACCTTGGACTGGCATGTGCCTGCAGGTGGGGTGCCAAGGCCTGCTGCTGCCCACTGTGCTGGTGCAAACCCTACAGGGAAGGGCCCTGGGGACACATGTTGCAGATTATTAATGCGCAGCTTCTTGCCTCTCTGGACTTGCAGGAATGAGTCAAGCCCCAGGGCAGGGCCTACAGCCAGGGGAAACGAGACGGGTCCATGCTAGGGGTGGAAGGGCCATGAAGGCCACTCCAGTCCTCTGTCCTCACCAAACCTCAGCCGCTGTCAGGCCTCCAGATCTGGCCCTCAAATCAGGGGAGCACATGGTCTGGGAGGCCCAGCTCAGGGATAACTGCACACACAGCAGCCTCCGCAGGACCAGCCTGAACCTCACTGTGTTTGCAGAAGCCACACCTGTGTCCCCGAGAACAGCGCTGATGCGGTGTGCGTGTGTCACATGGATATGCAAGACCTGGTCACTACGGATGTCTATCAGCTGGACCTGTGGACCGGGACGCAGCTGCTATGGAGCCACAACTTCACACCCAGCCAGCATGGTGAGGGGTGGCGCGTGGACTCCAGGCGGGGAGGTGGGCCCGCACATCCTCCTGTGTTCCCCGGAGCTTGATGGGCCTCCTGCCCCTTCCTGGGCCTCAGGATTCCCATCTCAGAATGGGGTGGAGCTTGGTCATATGTCAGGTCCCTTTCAGCTCAGCTGTTTAAGCCCCTGGATGTCAGTGTCTGGGAAGGTGTGCTGAGGTCACACAAGCTGGTTGCGTGCTGGCTAGGAGTCTAAAGAGAAGCTGCGAGCCGTCCTCCCCCCCACCCCGTCGACCACTCAGCTGCTGCTTCTCCGGGTGGCACTGACCCAGGAAGACCAACCTTGTCCTGGTGCCCAGTCACCACAACGGCTCCTGCATGACGTTGCTCCAGTGTCATTCAAATAGGAGTTTAAAGCAGAAATTTATTGCTGTGCAACTTGGGGCAAATTATGTTAGCCTCTCTGAGCCTCAGTTTCCAAAAGACAGTTGTTATCCCCATTTTGCGGTTGAGTAACCTGAAACTGGGTGGAGGTGAGGAATCCGCCTCAGGTCACAGTTCAGCAGCAGAACGAGCTCAGGCTAAGCCTTCGGAAGAACTGTTTTCTCTTCTGCAGGCCTGCTGGCCCACTGCTGGCCCACGGGTACCCGGGACGGACTCACAAATACATTTTATTTTACTTTTGCAATTGGCTTTCTAGTGGAAGAATTTTTCATCTCCTTCTGTTTGTGATAATTACATTCATCTTGGGGAAACGATATGTACATATATCGCATCTTAATCCTGCAAAATTTTAAAATAATTTTTAGCATCTGGGGCTCAGTGGGAGAGAACTTGCCTAGCACCCATGAGACCTGCTCAATCCCCAGCACTACAAAAGAGTAGTAACTTTTCCTTTTGTATGTTGCTTTTGAGGATGCATGTTCTGTAGTCCTGAGCTCATGGATATGATTGCTTAGAAAGAGTTTTAAATGGGTGACTCTAGATGAAGCCAAATAGTGAGGGAATAACCACACAGTGTGCAGAGGTGGCCACAGTGGGATGGCAGAGGTGACAAAACCAATAGGGTGACTGTGACCTGTGCATTTTGCCTCCCTGGACAAAGACAGCCAGTAAACCCTGAAGTGCTGTGTAGTGTTTTAGCAGCATCGCCAGTGCCGTGAGTGGCCTCCACCATAAGCTACATCCTCAGCTATTTTTAGTTTGGTTTAGTTTTTGGAGACAGGCTCTAGTCCACGTGGCCCCCGTGGCTGTTGGGATACGAGATGGCCAGTGCACGTGTGGGGCAGCTGTGCCCCCTGCACCTCCCTGCCAGCCCCTCACATCGCGCCTTCTCCTTGCAGTGAAACTCAGGGCCCCGGTGAACCTCACGGTCAGCACCAACGTCTCCACTGGGAGGTGGCTGTTATCGTGGAGCAGCCTATACCCACCCTGGAACTACCTGTACTCCAGGCTTGCGCACCAGGTCAAAGTTTCCAGTGAGAGCAAGCCAGAGCACGTGAGTAGGCTGCGAGTTGTCACCGCCTCAGGAAGTGGGCGGGTGCGCGGGCTGAGACCTTGCCCTGAGCCCTGGCCTCAGGAGGTGGCCCCAGCTGGAAGGCCAGCGTGGACACATGGGGAGCCAGCCCACTCCCGCTTGGCTCAGTGCACTGAGTGAGACTTCTGTTCACTGCCCCTGGTCGGCCAAAGAGGGCTAAGAGTCACATTCCTGCCAGGGGGACCTGTGAGACTGTAGGTGGCAATCTGGCCATATGCTTAGGTAACCTGAGTCCCAAAGTGGACTCAGGTCACTCCCGTCACAGCCAGGAGTCTGAGCTACATCACTAACCCTTTTTTTTTCTTTTGAGATAGGCTGTTGCTAAATTGCCAGGCTGGGCTTGAACCTGCAGTTCTCTTGCCTCAGCCCTCCTGAGTGCTGGGATTGAAGGTGTACACCACTATGGAGCAGATGTTTATTTCTGGTCCCATTTTATTCTGTGTTGCTTCATTTTTTAAGCAAGCGCTTCTCTGTAATGGCAAATGTGCCCCTGAGCAGTTCCAGGCCTACATTCCAAAGCGCAAATGGGAAAACCACAGTTTTCTTCTCCCCCTGCCCCAAGTCCCAATAAAATCCTAGGTCAATGCTTCCTTGGCCTACCAAGTTTACCACTGGGGGTGGGGGTGAGAGTGCGGGGGGTGGAGGGAGTGAGTGCTGGTGGAGTGCTCTGATTGGCCGTGGCTGAGGCAGAGAGATGAAGTTCACCTTTCCTATTGGTAGGCAGAAGCTACTGAGTTATACTACTCCTGTCTCTTCCAACCACAGAGCTGAAACTAAAGAATTTATTCTCTCATCTAAGCTGGTCACATGCTCCTCTGTAACCAGTCACAGGCTGGGGCTTGGGATTGGTCTCCACAGATGAGGATTAACCCCTGGAGCTGGGGACCTACCCTGAGTAGTACATAAACTCAGTGGCATAGAAGCCAGGTTGGTCTCTAGCTGTTTATGCTTACTACAAACTCCAGCTGTGGCTTAGAGTGGGTGGGTTAAATTCTAAGAAGAGGTATTGATTATTTGTAGTGGAATTTTGGAGGTACAGCTACTCATTTTCCTGGGTGATTTCCAGCCAAGGCTCTATTGGAAAGGGAGTTTTGGCCTGCATGTTGAAGGATGCATAGGAGTTTTCTATATAGGGAAGAAAAAGAAGTGCAAGCCAGGCAGAAGGAACTCAATGAGAAGAGGTTTGGAGTCTTAAAAAAATGATGGAATATCTGAGATTTATGACAATATAGAATCTGCTATAGGAGTATGTAGTAGACAAGCAGAAATGAGGATATGAGTCTGTTTGGGGCCATGCGTTCCATTCTAACAGAAGTAGTGGTTTCCTTTTCTCCTTTGTCTAAGACATGAAGAAACACAGGCACCAGGGGCTGTAGCAACCTGCCTAGGATCCCACCTCTGGGAGCAGCAAAGCTGCTATTTGAACCAGGATCTGAACTCGTGCTGCCTTGTTAACTAACTTACCCGTGTGCAGAGAGGAAACCAGCAACTCTCTGCCTTTCCGGTTCCCCAACACACCCCTCAGCTCCATGGTGCTAGGCAAGTACCCCTAGGCCCAGCCCCCGGCGCCCCCCTTGCCCCCGGTCCCCAGCGTGACTTCCTTCCTGTGCCCACCCCCTGCTCTCTCTGCACCAGGCCATTTCCTCAAATGCTGCAGGCCCAGGAAGCCGTGCCAGGCCTGAGCACCTCTGCAGGGGGCTCCTGGGCAGGACACGCAGGCCTCTCCCTAAGTCAGAACTGAGCTGTTACTTCAGACCTCCTTTTTAAACCGTGTTGTGGGTAGAAAGTAATGATTACATAAAGCAAAAAATTCCCATGGTACTAAAGGACCCAGCCCACGGTCTTCTTGCCAGATATCGAACACCATGGCTGCCCTGTGCCAGGAGGGAGGAGGGGAAGGTCTGCAGACTCTGGGGCTGGAGGCACCTTGTCCCCTAAAGGAGCAAGTGCACGAGTGTTTGCTGTGGCTATCTTTGCTTCCTGCTGCTGCGCTGTAATGTCACCGCCACCTTAGCAGCCGCGCACGTGTAACATCAGTCTCTGTGGGCTCGGGCCAGGCTCTGACTCAGCAGTGTCCTCCACAGTCCACACGGACAAGGCTGTAGGGGCTGCAGGGTGGTCTGAGGTCCGGTGATACTGATGGCATCCAGGTCCTTGCAGGCTGGTGATCCAGAGGCCCAAAGGCCACCCTGAGTGCTTTCCCTGTGGTCTTTTCAGTGCCACTGAGGCAGAGCATCCCTAGCAGGCTGGACCTTACGTCACTTAAGTGTCTAAATGCACTGGCCCTTCAGGTACCCCAGAGAGATTGCTGTGTGCCCAGCCCTGTGAGAGTGCTCACCTACGTAAACCCCAGAAGCGGGCACTTATTTTCCATATCCCCATTTTGCAAAAAAGGACATCAGGGCCCAGATAGCTTATGTCATTTATTGAAGGTCACACAGCCAGAAAGTGGCAGTAAGGACTCCTACCTTCATTTTACAGATGAGCCCCCTCAGCTGACCCAGTTAGGATAATCAGCAGAGTGGGCACACTGCCCTGACCCACCTCGGCTACTCTGGTCACAGCCCTAGAGGTGGGAAACAGAGGCTTGAATGGGGAGACTGCTCCATCAATATCCAGGCCAGTGGCTCCTTGACGTCCCGAGATCAGCCAAGGGCAGCTGCTGAGGCGGGAGCTGCTCCTTCACGCCAGCTGAGTACTGACGACTCCTTTCCCCAGCAGGTCAAAATCTATAACCTGACCTACAAGGAAACCGCCTTCCACCTCGAAGCCCGAGACCTGATGTCCGGGGTTTCCTACGTCGCGCGGGTAAGGGCCCTGGCTCAGCTGGATGGCAGCATCTGGAGTGAGTGGAGCCCTGGCATCACGTGGATGAACTGTGAGTCTCATGCCCCCCGTGGGGACAGCTCTACTGCCCGTCGCTCCCCAGGATGAATCGCTGGGCTTTTGTACCAGAAGCTCCTCTAATTGCGTGTAACCGAGCTCCCCACTGACGAGCTGAACTGGTCAGGCTTTGCTGGCTGGCTGCAGTAACAAATAAACCTGACATTGCCGTGGTATAACACTGTAGACATGCATTTCTTGGTGGCATTACAGTCCTGCGTGAGTGCTGCTGGTTTGGGAAGGGTGAGCACTGTAGGTGGAACCGACTGTGTCTGTCCTCCGTGTCCAGCACAAAGCTAACCACTCAGGGCTTCTGGAAGTCGAGTAGATTTGATTCTGCCATTGACTTGGGGAAGGGATGGGACATGGAACAGACACGGAACAGACACAAGATGCTGGATGCTTGCAAATTATTTTTGACGAATATTTGTTGAGCTGCTACTGTGTGAATAGACACTGGGGAATCAGAAGTCCCTTCCCTTTGGAGCTGCCATTCTGGAAGGCAGAGACAAAAGCTAAACAAGTAAACAAAGAAAGAAATCAGCTAGATCCAGGTGATAGTGCTGGGGAAGAAGTGAGGCAGACCTGGGGGGGTGGCGTGATGGGAGGGGCGATGGCGGAAGGCGGCAAGGAAATCCTGTGGGATGGGACGATGGAAGCGAACAGGAAAAGGAGCCAGCGCTGTGTACTGAGTCCGTGTCATCTTTGGGGCACTCCCAGGAGCCACTCATCATTAACCCCTCGGTGCAGATGAGATCACCCCAGCACAGACAGGACAAGGGTGCGGTCCTGGGCTGCTTGCACAGGGTGTGACAGTCAGGCTGCCACTTGAGTAGGTGTGTTTGACCACAGTGTGCTCACCAGCAAGAGCAGCAAGGTCAGGCCGCGGGCTTGGAGGAGCGGGACAGTGTGGGCACCAGAGGCCGGAGAGCACTGGGTTCAAGAGGGAGGCCCAGCCCGTGAGGCAGGTGGGAGAGTCCCAGCACCGGGTCTCGGAGGCCCCAGCCCCAGCGCTAGGCACTCGGGCAGCACGGTGCAGGCTCACGGCTTCCCTCACCTCCCCACAGACTACGAGCAGCCCCTGGAGCAGCGCCTCAAGTTCGGGGTCATCATCTCCTGCTTCGCCATCGTGCTCATCTGCCTGTCCTGCTACTGCAGCATCACCAAGTGAGTCCCCCACGCTCCCGCCCTTCTGACCTGTCTGCACTGGAGCCTTCATGTCACGGGACGCATTTGCCGAGTGGCTGCTGTGCACTGGGTGCTGAGACGAGGGCTGGAACCGGCTAACCAGGCCCTGGGTTCCTAAAATCTGGGTCCCAGTGCAGCCCATCTGCTACCTGGAAAGTCTTGAAAGTGACACCCAATCTGGCGGATATAGACCTAGGTCTAGGGAAGGGATGTTTTGGGGTGCTTTTCAGAGGGGGGCCGGGACAGGCTTCCCCGAGGAGGGATGCCCTTGGCATGGGAGGCAGGGGCCTTCTTGGGCACAGGAAAGGTGGAGGTGGCGCCTGTTGCCCCGTCACCCTGGAGGCACAGGGTCTGGCCCAGCACTGGGAGGAGCCCTGGTCTTAACCTTGATGGCCCAGGGTAGAGATGCACTGCGTCCCAGTGCAGGCGGGGGCAGAAGGAGCCTGTTTCTCACAGGTCCTAGCTGACTGTGGGGTCATGGTGCCTCTACACCTCTGTCCCCTGTCCCTGCCGTCCCTCCCTCAACGTTGGGATCAGAGGTGGCCGAGGAAGGACAAGTGAGGGGTCACTTCACGCTGAGCACATTCCAGGTCCGCAGGGAACACCAGTCCCGCTGTGTCCCACTGCTCCTGCCTTCCAGCACCCACGGGCCAACCTTTGTGCCATTCTGAGCCTCAGGTTTCCTACTGCCTGACTCTTCCCACCCTTCTCACAGCACCCCAGCAGGATTGGACCCCGGAATACACTACTGCTAAGCTATGTCTCCAGCCATTTATTTTTAAATTTTGAAACAGGTCTCCCTAAGTTGCCCAGACGAGACTGAAACTTGCAATCCTCCTGCCTCAGCTTCCAGATCGCTAGGCCACCACACCTGGCTCACTGACAGTTCTCCAAAAGTGCCAGCTGTGTCCTTCCTTCAGAGCCTTTGCGCATGCCATGCCCCTGCCCAGGAAGCCTTTCCCCACCCTTCCCACCATCTTTGCCCCTGCACCACACTCTCCTCTCCCCCTCCTCACACTTCTCAGCCCTCTGTCATTGTTACCCTTCTTCATAGCACCCGCCACCAAGAAGCAGTGATGCCATCCAGTCATTTCCATGTCCACGTCTTGTCTGTTCACCCTGCCTTAAAGGTCAGCTCCACAAGGGCAGGGGCCTCCATCTGTCTCATTTCCTGTTGTGGCCCTGGAACCCGGTACAGTGATTAGTACATACTAGATGCTCAATTAATATAGGTCGGGAAGCCAGGTATAGTGGTGCAGGCCTGAAATGCCAGAACTCAGGGAGGCTGAGGCAGGAAGATCACAAGATTGAGACAAGTCTTGGCAACTTTGCAACTTACTAAGGTCTCCAAAGGGGTGGGGGGCATGAGTGCTGTAGCTCAGTGCAGAGAGCCTGGGTTTAACTCCCCTACTGAAATAAGCAAGCAAACAAACAAACAAACAAATGTGCTGGCTAGCCTCAGGCAGAGGTCAATCTGAAGGTCCTCAGACTGCCCCGCCTGGGAGTGCTGTGGCCTTGGGTGGGTAGGGGGAAAAGATGCTGCTTCTCTGTGGCTCTCCAGACCTCTCCCTGGGGATTCCTGCAGGAGACCCAGATCCTTCCCCTGCAGCTGACCTGGTTCCCTGGGGCCTTGCTCCATCCCAGGCAGCAGAATCCAGGTGTGAGCTCGCTCTGCCCGTCTCCTGCCCGTCCCTGCTGGGCCTCCATGTCTTTTTTTTTTTTTTAAATAATTTTATTTAAAGAGAAAAAAACAAAACAAAACAATAAAGGGTAGCGACAATACAGTATTCCAAGGAAAAAAGGAAAAAAAAAAACAACCAAAAAACCTAAGAAATTATTACTTGACAAATTACATACTGACTTCTTGGAATTAGTTGTTCAAATTACAAAGTTAAAACATACAAAGTAGACATTCAAACTGTGA
>PVJX010018005.1:0-37295 GCA_004027295.1 Dolichotis patagonum
CGTCTGGATCGGGGTTCCATTCTGCTCCATGTACCTGGTGGCTGTGGTGGGGAATGTGACCATCTTGGTTGTGGTGAGAGCAGAAAGAAGCCTCCACGAGCCCATGTTCCTCTTTCTGTGCCTGCTGTCCGTCACTGACCTCGTCCTCTCCACAGCCACACTGCCGCACATGCTCTGCCTCTTCTGGCTTGGAGCCCATGACATCGCCTTTGATGCCTGTCTGGCTCAAATGTTCTTCATCCATAGCTTTGCTGCCATGGAATCAGGGTTCTTCCTGACCATGGCGATTGACTGCTATGTGGCCATCTGTGACCCACTGTGTCATGCCAGGATTCTCACCCACAGTCACCTTGCCAAGATGGGGGCTGCTGTGCTATTGGGGGGAGTAGCCTTCTTTACCCCGCACCCCATCCTGCTCAAGCCGCTGCCCTACTGCAGGACTCGCGTCATTGCTCACACCTACTATGAGTTCATGGCTGTGGAGAAGCTGGCTTGTGTTGAGACAGGAGCCAGCAAGCGCTACAGCCTTATTGTTGCCTTGTCACTGGTTTCTGTGACAGTTTCTTTATTGACTGTCTTATGCTCTCATCCTCCGTGCAGTCTTCCGTCTCCCTTCTCGAGAAGCAAGTCTGAAAGCTCTGGGAACATGTGGCTCCCATGTCTGTGTCATCCTCGTTTTCTACTGCACAGCTGTGTTTACCTTCTTGACCCATCGCTTTGGACAAATGTGCCCCCCCATGTTCACATCTTTGTTGCCAACATGTACCTTCTGCTGCCACCCTTTCTGAACCCCATTGTTTATGGTATGAGGACAAAGAAAATTCGGTACCAGGTTCTCAGTTCTCTAAGGGTGACAGTTTCCTGATTATGCTGAAACTGCCTGATAGTAACAAAATGGGAAAAACTGAGGGCAAGTAATTAATCCTTTATAATAATTGACATTAATATCATTCCCACAGAAATGAGATATTATTAGATTTTAAAGAGTCACTCTTTGAAATAGAAATTCTTGAATTTTATGACAAATATTTAATCTAGATGTAGTAGTAGGTGTTACCTGAGTTTTGGGGAGCTTACTCAGAACTTACGGAACAATAACTGAGTCTCTCCTTTTGTTCTTTGCTGTACTAACCTAGTGTCCAATGGAATTGTGGTTTATTTCCACAAAGGGGTGATCCAGAAAGAAAAGTAACTCAAGAAAGTCTTCAATATATGATAGAAACATTAATGATCACTCTCAATATTCTGCAATGGAATTGGTACACCTTCAGTTGGCTTCTGACTATGTTAGATAATTTTTGTAAATGTTTATAAGAAAGGACAAAACATGGTAACTTCTCAGTTTTTTATTTGTTTCTTTATTCATTTATTTATTTATTGAGACTTAACCTCACCATATATATAATCTAGCCTGACCTTCAGCTTACTATGTGAGCTGCCCTGGATCTTTTGATCCTCCTGCTTCAGGCTGACATGAACTCATTATGCTCCTGCCTCAGCCTCCCTCAGTACTTCTCGTAAAGACTACTTCGATTGTTTCCACTGTTTCACATTACCCATTAATCACTCTTTTAATATGTCTACATCTAGATTATAGGTAACTTCCTTGTAATGTGTGCGCATGTGTGTGTATGCACATGTCAGTATTTCCTAGAGAACAAGATATAATACAAGATAAACAAATAGATAAGAATTTACAAGACAGGTTCACAATGACCCTCACAGAGTCAGGTGTGGAAGATGCAGAGGGTCTGTCCACGCATGGGGTATTCAAAGGATCCAGTCAAGATGGAGTCATTGAGTCCCGAGTCTGTATCAGTAGGTCGATGGGTCTGGCATGGCAGGCTGAAGAGTCTATGCTGGAAAGCTGAGGATCTGCACTAGAAGCTGAACAGTCTGCACTGGATCCAGGAGATGATGTCCAAGGTGAAGGCGAAGACTAGATCCTCTCTTAAGAAATGGCTTCTCCTTTATTTAACCTTAACGCTATCCAGGGGAAGTCACCTAGTGTCGGTCTTCTACCTTTTGAAGTATGGAATTGCTGAGTCAATTTAGTTGAGATTTTCTTACTCAAGTTGATACAGTCATCCATCCCAGTGCATGTGTGTGCCCATGAAACATGAAACTTTCATTATTAATCTTGTACACTATCAATTATTATGGATAGCAAATGAAAGCTGTTGCTAGTCTGCTGTTTCTCTATTTCTCTACATCTGTGCACTCTTTGTCCTGTCCAGGGAGTTCATTCAAACTAGATTTCTTGTCACATATTAGCTGAGAATTTTCCCCTATGCTCTATACTTTCTTTCCTACCATGAAATGCTTATTCTCCAAGACTCAATTCCTGCTTAAACTACTCTATCTGTGGAAAAGATTAAATTATTTCCCCAGTTACACTAATTGAACACCTTTTTAATCACTTTTATAAAAATTGACTTGATATAATTAATGCTTGATAAAGCCCCACTTACCCATAAATTTTTAATGTTATTAGAGCTTGAAGTAATGAGTTCATGTAAATTGCCTGGAATATTTATTCATTAGTGTGTCTGAGTATATACAGGCATGTTGCCAAATGTTGTGATTTGTTATAAACCCTGAATGGGAAACATGAAACATCCCTTCCTATAAGACTGCTAAAGATGAAATGAGTGAATGCATATAAAACCTTGATAATAGCGCCACTCAGTAGTACTGTAATTAATAAAATATTTCTTAGCATAATTATTGCAAGTATAATTTTATTTACTTGTGTCTCAGATATTGTAATATAATACATATGTATTATGTTTAGTTAATAATATGTGACATATATATATATAAATATGATGCATATGTTATAATATAAATCATATGCTAATAACCTTAAACTTTGATTAAATTATTTTCTGATTTTAGAAATGAGAAACTAGGAATTATATAGAGTAAACACCTTTCCCATTGGTAAAGTGTGGATATGAAGTGACATAAAAAGACCAATCCTATGTTTACAGACAATCTTTATTTACTTTTACTCCAGATAACGCTCAGTATTTCTCCTGTATATATGTTCAATGAATGATTCTGTATGGAATGAATATATCCATATTTTACAAATATACATGCATTTTCCTGTATTTTAGATCTCATATTGAGGTGATCTTCATAATTGTGGTATATAAATAAAGCTACGTGATACCTTGGAGTAACTCTCTGCTAAGAAAGGAGAGCACAAGGGCACAGCAGCAGCACCAGCTGTGTCTCTGGCTGAAGCACCTGTTAGGGGAAGGTGGAACTCTGGGCCCATTTCCCAGTATAGAGACTGCGTCTCAGTGATGATCTCCCAACTATGAATTTCTGGCTGTATTTTTTGTTGTCATTTGGAGCTACCTTTGGTAATGAAGTTTAACTTTATTTCCTGACAAATATGAAAATCATTTCTATGTTGGCTTTGGAGATGTAAGCAGCAAAGCCATCACATACAGATTATCTACCAGTGACTATCAAATTGGAAATATTCAGCAAAATAACAAAATATATGTATCTTCAAAATTCATTAAATTCTAGCTGAGTTGATACACTGGCTTTTATATATTCACATAGTATTTTCTTTTGTGCCAGGTTATGCTGGATTCCGATAAAATTAAGGAACAAGACGTCTATGTCCAAGACAGCTAAAATTCTTTTGCAGATGATGCAACATAAACAAGTGATATTCAAATGCAGATATATAGTGAATATTAATTATTGCTATAGAGAAGTGAAAGAATTTCTACAAGGGTACCTAGCATGGGTATTGATCTGGTCACTTGGAATCAAGAAACGTTTTCTTAAAAGCCTCATTTGATTGTGTGAGGTTCCCTGTGTATGGAAAGACAGCGGGGTGATAGAAATGGGAATTGTGATGTTACAATCAAGATCTTGTGCAAACAAGATATGAGAACAAGTCCAGATGGCCTAGATCACAGAGAGAAAACTGAAGAGAGGCTTGAGTAAGACTGGAATTGTAAGACGCTAACAACATGCTAAGTATAATCAACTTGATCATAAAAATAACAGACAAATAGTAGAAATTTTATACATAGGAGTGACATGACGAAGTTCATTTTTACAAATAACATTCCATGTTAATCTGAGATAATTACCCTTTGTGACAGTATGGATGAACCTGGAGGCACTATGCTAAGGGAAATAAGCCAAAGAAAGAAACAAAAACACTTTGTGAGATTGATACACAGAACCTGAAGCAGTATTCAATACACAGGAAAAGGGAGTAGAAAGGAAGTTGTCAGCAGTGCAGCATAGGGATGTGGGATTGTAGATCAAAGATTCAAAAGCGCCTTTGGTCTAGGGCTAATCTAGAGTTCTAATGAAGATAGTGACACTGGTAGTTAACACAGTGTGGTATTCTGCAAATTTTCAGGCCTAGAAAATCTTAAGTACTTTTACAACAAGGTGATTATGAGTTCACAGATAACTTTAATTTTCTTGAAGCAATTATTTCACTATGGATATAAAAACTTCTTATTTCTTTAATATCATCAATTTTTTAAAGTGTGTGTTTTAAAAATGTGTTTCTTAAAAGGAACATATTCATGTTGGCAATGAGATAAATGGTGCTGCTCTTGCTACTGTAGCAAAAAAATTTAAGTAATAAATGCAGTAGATCTTGTAAGGGACAGGGACCTTTCATGATCCAAGTGACTAGTAACCACAATAAAAAGAATTCGATCAGCTTTAAGCAACCTACACGTACTTTAGACTGTAGGACTTGGATTAGTGAAGTCACAGGTCATTAATGAATAAGAAGTTTTCTTTTACTGACACAAACACCAACATTATTCCTCATGTCTTGAGTGTTGGCTTTAATTACCAAAATACTTCCAAAGATTCGAGGGGCAAGGACAGGGAGATATGATAGTCAAGACACACTGAAGAGTCCTTGTGAACACGAGTATGGGTAAGTGACTAAGAAGAAAATCTTCAGGAATAAGTTTCTCTTTCCTCCTGGACAATAATTTTGCAATATCTATTGTACATTTTCGATTTATTTATTCTTTCAGTTTCTTATATTACAAAGACAATACTATGCTTACACATGGGAGCCTGATTTATTTCACTTATGAGTATGGTCTCAAGTTGCATCTATTTATTTGTAAAATTCTCAAGTTTATCCTTTATGGTCCATTGTATAAAATGATCACTTTCTGATGCATTCCAGTCCCACTCCTATTTTAATGAGTTGTTCTCCCTTATATTACAACACGGTGATTAACTGGAATCCTACTCATCACCATCGACTAGTATCAAAGGACAAGGTAATAAGCAAAATAGACAGCAACATTTTATCCCTAAACAAATTGGGAATATAGGAACTTGGGCACAGACAAAATGATCAAAACCCATCTACACCTAGAAGACATCTCTGATAAACAGACATTTTCTGAGGAAGCTGCAGTACTAGTATAAAACAATTTACCATAAGACATTTATGGGCATCAACACAGAAAATTACCTTTAAAAAATAAAAAAAAAATGACATGATGCAGAACCAATGTGCAACTCCAGACCTCCAGCCCACCCATGATGAGTCCAGGCGAAAAAGAGACAGAGGAAATTGGCAGCCACTTTACATGAATTTTCTGAAATGATAGCAACAAACAAAAAGGAGGGGTTAATGAGATTATAGAGACAACCAGATTGCAAATAATTTCTCAAGTAAAGAATGGGCAAGCACAATGAAGGACTTTCTCAGTCAATCTAGAGTAAATACAGATAAAAAAATAGAAGAGTTTAGGAAAATAATTGAAATCATGAGCACACAACATAGGAAGAATTAGAATTGATGAAAGAGATTCAAACAGATATCCAAGAGATTAAAAATTCCATTAAAACTATTTGTAACAAAATGAACTAAGACAAGCACAAATCATCAGATCTATAATACAGGATTGTGATTAGTGCCCACACAAAGAAAGGTGTATTACAAATAGCAAGGGACCATGAAAAATCAACCCAACAGCTTCAAGGTGATGGAAAGAGAAGCAACAGAAGTTTGCTCAGAGCCAATGAGACAGCAAGAGACAGTGCAAACATCATAAAAAGAAAACTACTCACAGACGTAATGACAGAAAAATTACCAAACATGGAAAAATAACTTGACACACAACTAAGTTAAGCTTGTATAATTCTAATTAGCCATAACCAAGATAAAATTGCACAAGCAATATAATAATGAAGGTTCCAGAAATTCAGCACAAGAACAGAATATTAAAAGCTGCTAGAGAAAAGAAACAAATCACCTATTAAGGAAATTTCATTAGAATCACAGCAGACTTCTTAACACAAACTCTTAAGTAGAGCTGTGAGGAAAGTATTTAAGTTCCTGAAAGAAGACAACCACCAACCCAGATTGATGAGTTCTGCAAAGTTATCTTTCAAAATCAATGGAGAAATAAATTAATTCCATGAAAAGAACAATTGAGGAAATTCATGACCACAAAAGCAGTAGTTCAAAATGTTCTGATGGATATTTTACAAAGAGATAATGAAGACCACAATTCCAAGAAAATCCATAGAAAGAAGCCATCAGGCAAAGCAAGCAATTCAACAGAAAAGAAAGGAAACCAAGAGCAAAAAAACATGACAAGGATAAACCAATACATACCAGTTATAACAATGTGAATAGGCTCAATTCACAAGTCAAAGAAACAGACTGGCAGAATGGATAAACATGGAAGATCCAACCATATGGTGCATTCAAGTAATGTGTAAATGAAAACAAAAAATTCATAGACCTAAAATCAAGGGAAAGAAGATAATAATACTCCATGTGACATGAACCTGGAAAAAAACAGGGATAGCTATTCTAATTGAAAAAAAAAAAGAACTTTAAATCAACACAGGTCAAAAGTGACAAAGTCACTACATGTTGAGTAAAATCTATAAAAGGAAGAGATAATATATATGTTTATATATTATATATATATCAAATACAAGTATTCCCAACTATATAAAATTAATATTAACAGACGTGAAAATTCAAAAAATCAATAATACAGTTGTAATGGAGTATGTTAATATCTCATGTTCACAAAGAGACATCAACGAGACAAAGGAATTCAGCAAAGAAATATCAGTACTGAACCAAACCTATGTAAATAAATAGTCTCAGTACATTTTTCCAGTGTTCCACACGGCAACATCAGAATACACATTCTCTCCTCTCTGCATGGGATGTTTCCAAAACAGACCTCATACTAACCTATAGTAAATACAAAGTGCCTAAGTAAATACAATGGAAATGAAATTTTCTCATGCAAATTATTAGATCACAGAGCAATGAAATTGGCAATCAATGGCCACAGAAACCACAAAAATGTAGGAACACATGGAAATTAAATAAGACCCTACTAAACAAACAAGTAGTCACAGATGAAATTAAAACAGAAATTAAACAGTGTCTATAATTAAATAATAATGATGATACAGCAAACTAGAATTTAGAGGACACAAGAAAGCAATTCTAAGAGGGAAATTTATAGGAGTGAATTCTCAGAAAAGGAAAATAATGAGCTTAATTTTATTTTGAACTTCAGACCTCTAGAAAAAAAG
This sequence comes from Dolichotis patagonum, assembly GCA_004027295.1. Lineage (NCBI taxonomy): Eukaryota > Metazoa > Chordata > Mammalia > Rodentia > Caviidae > Dolichotis > Dolichotis patagonum. The sequence goes on from PVJX010018005.1 coordinate 7,594, forward strand.
TCAATCCCAAAGCTCACATGAAGTAAGAAATTGTAAAGAGCAAAGCAGAAATTAATGCATTTAAGACTAAGAAAACAATATAAAGAATTGATGAACTGAAGAGTTAGCTCTTTGAATGATTCAATAAAATTGATAAAACCTTAGCTAACCTTATCAAAAAAAGTTAAAAAAAGAGACTTAAATTCATGTAATGAGGAATGAAAAGATTGAAATCACAATGACTACTGCAGAAATCCAGAAGATCAATACCTACTTCAAGAACATTTATTCTAACAAGATAGAAAACACAGAAGAAATAAAAGATTCCCAGATACATATAAATTACTAAAACTGAATCAATAAGATATAAAAATTCAAAATAAACCAATATCAGGAAATGAAATTGAAAATGTAATTAAAAATTACCAACAAATAAAAACCCAGTTCTTGATGGATTCACTGCAGAATTCTATAAGACATGTAGCCAAGATCTAATTCCATTATTCCTCAGTTTTTTAATAAAATTGAAAGGAAAGCAATACTCATAAAGTCACTCATGAAAGCAAGTATTACTCTGATACCAAAATCAGAGAAGAGCTCAACAACAACAACAAAAAACCCCCCAAAACTACAGACCAATATCCCTAATGAACACAGATACAAAAATCCTCAATAAAATATTGTCAAACAGAATATAATAAAGCATTAAAAAGATTATGCATCATGACCAAGTAAGACTCATTCTAGGGATGCAGACATGGTTTGACATATGCAAATTAATAAATGTAAAATATTATATTAACAAACCAAGGACAAAACCATATGATTATCACAATAGATGCACAAAAGGAGTTGGGCAAAATCCAACACCCATTCATGATAAAAACTCTAAAGAATAGTGGATTATAAGGTATTTATCTCAATCTGACAAAAGCCATCTATGAAAAAAAAAACTAACCAAATCATATTAAATGTACAACTATTGAACATTTTTACTCTAAAATCAAGAACAAGACATGGATGGACACTGTCACCTTTCCTGCTCGTTGTAGTTCTTTAAATATCAGCCAAAGCAATTATACAACAGAAAGAAATAAGAACAGGAGAGGAAGAAGTTAAATTATCATTATTCATAGATGACCTGATAGTCTACATAGAAAACCCTAAGCCTTCCACCAGAAGACTTCTAGGTTTCATAACCATATTTGGCAGAGTAGCTGGATACATCAAGTCAGCATGCAAAAGTCAACTGCTTCCTGTAAGCAAATACAAACTCACTGAGAGAAATTTGGGAAACAACTCCTTTCACAATAGCATTATTGAAAATGAAATACTTAGGAATCAGTCTTAAAAAGAAACTAAAATATCTGTACATTGAAAACTACAATACTATTTAAAAAAGGAGATTGAGGAGGATACCAGGAAATGAAAGTATATCCTGTGCTTTTGGGTAAGGAGAACTAATATAGTGAAAAGGACCTCACTGCCCAAAATTGTTATATAGAAGGACAACCTCAGTCAATACCATTAGCATACTTTTCAGAACTATGGAAAACATTCCTAGAATTCAATTGGAATGCAAAGAGACCTAGAATAGCAAACACTGTTCTGGGCAACAAAGGCAAGGCAGGGGGCATCAGTAGTACTCTGATAAAAACAGCATGGTACTGGAAAAAAGAACAGACTGAATATCAGCGGAAAAGATTAGAGGATGCAGAAAAAACTCCAAACGCACTTAGTCACCTTATTTTTGACAAAGGTGCCAATTACTTTCAATACACGTAAGACAACCTCTTTAAAATATGGTTCTGGAAAAATTGACTTTCCATATGCCATTGACTAAAGCTAGACCCATGTCTCTCACCGTACTCCAAAGTAAAATCAATCATGATGAAAGATCTAAATATTAAACCAGGAACAATAAATTTTCTTGAGAGGTCAGTTAGAATACTGGAAGACATAGGTGTAGGCAAAGATTTCATGAACAAAATTCTGATCACACTAGAACTATTACAAAGAATGAATAGCTAGAGTCTCATTAAAAGGCTTTTGCATAGCAAAAGAAATCACCAGCAGAATCAAGAGACAGCCAATGTAAGGGGAAAAATTTAGCCAATTGTTGCAAACGTTGCAGCACATTTGAAGGATCATCCACGGAGGCTGAGAAAAGGTAAACAAGCTTTATTATCCAGCTGACGACACCCAGCACAGAATTTGGAATGTCAACTCCTGGCACTGGTTGGTTACACATTATATAGGGACTCATTTCCAGGGCTGAGAGTAGCCTGCACATTTCCTTATTTGTCCTGGATGTTGGTGATATGGATTGGGACTAGGTGGAATCTTGGAAAGGGTTTTATTTTCTAAAATGGGGTCATTTAGGACAAAGTCTTCTAGTCGCATGTTTGCATGCTTCAGATGGGTAGGCAGAAAAAAGGGCTCAGGAACTAAAATGGAGTATTAACTAACATGGTTTTGCTACTCCTTGCTTCACTCAGAATAAAGACTAACATTTAGAACATATAAAGAACTAAAAAATATCAGACTCCCCCAAATTTAAAGACCCACTTCAAAAATGGGTATCTGAAAAGAATAGATACTTCTCACATGAAGAACTACAAATGGCCAATAAACACATGAAAAAATATTCAAGGCCATTGACATTTCTAGGGATGCAAATTAAAAACAACAATAAGATCATATCTCATTCTAGAAACAATGTCTACTACCAAAAAAATCAACCAACAACAAATGCTGGTGGGGTTGTGGGGAAAATGAACACTTGTCCACTCCTGGTTAGTGTAGTCTGTTGTAACAACTGGGGAAACCAGTGTGGAAATTCCTCAAAAAGTAGGATTAGAGGTCCAATTTGACCAAGCTATTCTTCTCTGGGTATCTTTCTGGAATAACTCATACCATGATGATATATGCCCACCCATGTTCAGAGCAGCACACTTCTAATTGCTAAATCTTGGGCACAACTAAACGCCCACAATTAAAGAATGGATAAAAAACACGTATGTTTTTATAAAATGGAGTACTACAAAGTCATATATAAGAATAAACTTGAGACATTTCTAGGTAAACAGATGCACTTTGTGACCATACTCTTAAGTGAAATGAACTGGACACATATGTGTAAATATCACATTGTCTTTCTGTTGTGAAAAACTGAAAGTGTAAAGAAAAAGCACAAAATGTGTAGTAGACAGTTATTGTGAAATATGATGAAATTGTTCAAAAGAGAAGAGAAACTAGAGAAGGAATGGGGGAAAGGAATGAAGGGAAAAAATTTAAAAGTGAGAAAATTAGCAGAAAAGCTTTATAAATCAAGAGAAAGGAAGGGGAAGGGAAGGAAATGGGAAAAAAGAGGAATCAAGATATACCATGTACAGGTTTCCCTATGACAAATGTGATGAATATGTGTTTCTGCATTATATGAATCTATTTAATTCTAAAAAATAGTCAAAATGACTGCATCTGGTCTTTTCAAATGTTGATAGAAATGAAACTACAAAAAAGCAGTGATGATTAGAGATGTGAGAGACTAGAAAACAGCTACAGTAATCTATTTCATTCACAAGGCTGGACTTGTTACACAAGTAAAGAAGTTATTTTCCGTTAAGCGTAGGCTGTTCCTTCACAGAAACAGGAAATTGGTTGGGGTGCATGAGCTCAAGTCAGTTAACTTGGTATATGTGCTGATGGCATCTTCTTTGGATTCTTTTTGTCTCTCAGGGATGTTGAAGCTACATAGGAGACAATAGGGAAAGAGTACATAGAATGTTGAATTCAGAAAATGTAAGAAAAAACTTCCATGAGACTAACATAAATGATGGGTTTAGGACTTACATGCAGCATCAGGGGGCTGCTTGGTATATGATAGTGACTTTAAAGTGAGACCTGTCAGCTACTTGTAGGAGACAGTTTTCCCAACCACGTATTCTCTTCCCTACATTTTTAAACATACATCACAAGGATATCCACTTTACTCCAAGTCTTGGAGTAGTGTGAAAACAGATGTTTTAACTTGAGAATTTTTACACAATTATTTAAATTTACATTTAATTCATAACGTTATTGATGTGGTTAATTTTTAATCTCATTAGTATTTTTTCTCCCAGCAGAGAGAAAAAAATGTAAAAAGTATAGATAGTATTCCAGAATGAAAGATTTGAACCAAAGAAAATTCTTCTACTTGGAAATTTCAAAGGAAAAGTTTTCATATATCTATGACTAACGCTTTCTAACCTTAGCCTAACCTAAAAAGGCTCCAAATTCTTAAGTATTACTCCTTTTAGAAAAGCAAGTATACAAGTGAATAGTAACAAAGTTTTATTTGGTTTGTTTTCTTATGGGTTGAGTTGTAATTTTCTGTTTGCAAAAAACTTCTTTGAAAATCACATGAGAAGGGCGTTTAGGCAATAGCCTTAGAGTCCAGCAAATGAAGACCTTTCTGTACCTATTAACTGTTTACTTAGATTTTAAGATCTTATTTTCCTCTGACATAATCAGTGAATATATTATATATAAAAGCAACCAGCAGGATTTTGGAAAACAATGGCTTTAGAGGTATGTCATGTAATTAATTAAATTAAAAGTAATTAAGGCCTAGTACAAAGTTCCTTGGTAAGAGGACCATTATCCCAGAGGGCTGCTAATTCCCCTACCACATATAGCAATTAATCCAATGGAGTCAGGAGTCTACTTATCTCAGATCGTGGTGTCTAAGCAGTATTTGCCTTGGTACTTCCAGAAGAAGATGTCTCTAGATCGTCAGTTTGTAATTTGGGTGTGTGAAGGCAGAGGTACTGAACAGGAAAAGAAAAAAAAAGGCTACATTCAAAACCATTTGTAACATTATGAGATCCTCAAAAAGGTAATATTCAAAAATTTTAACATGCATAATAAAGTAAAGGCGAAGATAATAGATACATGCTAAGAACAGTATCCTTCTATAACAGATATAAGTAAGAACAGTTACCTCATTATTAGCTAAAGTAGAGAGTCTAGGTACTCCCAGTTAGACAGGAACTAGCACCAGAGTTATTTGGCAGGACAGCTATAGTTCCAAAGGCTTCTTGTAAACAAAGAATGCTCAGCATTTCCCTTTGAGGATGAGAGAATGATCAACCACAGGCACAGCTGTGCGAGGAAAAATTTAGGTATAATGCAGGAGCACTGCTTACTCACCTAGGTGAGGAGACCTGCAGAAACAAGCTCTGCCAGAAACTTTCACTTACTCCCTTTCTTTTTAAAGAAACAAGACCAAAATGTTCTCTCGTTTGTTTTTAAAATCTAGAAGAAAGGATTTTGAATGTTTTCTCTCTATGGAAATAATAAATGAGATGTACATGTTTATCTTTAATTAACATTTGTTACAAGTACTAAAATAAAAATATTACAACATGAATAAAATTTTTTTATCTATGACTTTTACACAATTATTTAAATTGAAATTTAATTCATAATATTAATATTGGTGTAGTTCATCTTTGATGTGGTTAGTATCTTTTATCTCTCAGTAGAGAAAAAACAATATAAAAAGTATAGATAGTATTTCAGAATAAAAGTTTTGAATCATAAAGATTTCTTCTATTTGCAAATTTCAAAGGAAATGTTTTTATATATCTATGACTACCACTTTCTAACCTCAGCCTTGATTTCTAGTTAGAAATCGGGAAACAGTGATGATGCTGAGAAAAATATCATGGTACATTTTATAGGTACCATGCTTGTGTCCATGTGTGATGTGCATCTGTGCATATGCAGTATATCTGTTTGTGTTTTATGTGTCATGTTATTATATATATTTGTGCATATTGAGTAAAATTATTTGAACATTGATATAACAGCTTTGAAGGAGAATAGACATTATACTAGAATAATTAAACTTGGTGGCTTGAATCACTGGGTGCATTTATTATAACTCACAACACTGTGTGAAACAATGTCTGATGCACAAAACCTGTTTTAATTTTCCCCTCCATTGGCACATGACAGTGCAGAAATACTAGTTCTCTCAGGATTAATAGGAAAAGATCTGAGAATCAATAGAGAGCTGTGAATTAATTTCATTTTCTCTTCAAGTGGAGAACTGGATTATCTAAACCTTGAAGCTCTCAGTGAAAGCACCAATGTATTTGGAGCACACTTTCCAGAAGCTTCTCAGTCTTTCTGTCTCTGAAGTGCTGCTTCATATACATGCTGGAAGAGAGGCCATCAAGGTCTGCCCGGAGAACAAAAGTCTTTTCTATTTTACTGCGAGAAGAGCTTGGAGGGATGTTTCTTTTTTTTTTTTTTGGTACCGGGAATTGAACTCACGACCTCGCGCTTGCCAGGCAGGCACTTAAGCCACTGAGCTAAATCCCCGGCCCGAGGGATGTGTTTCTTTTAATTGTGATATATACTTATCTTGTGTTATGCTGTGTAATTCTTAGAAATAAAATGGCCCTTATCAAAGAGTCAGAAAGCATCTTAAAACAGAATTTAGGAAGATGGCTGTGGAGGCACACAGAATGTCCTACGATTTGCCATGACTGAGAATCATCTGTGCTCATATTTGTACTCATTCACAGTAATTCCTAAGTGTGCTAAGGTTTATACAATTTAATCCTGTGAGAAAGACAGAAGTCACAGTAATAACATATACATGCATTTATATAATATACAGGTCATACTATATATATATATATATATATATATATATATATATATATATAGTTACACAGTTGGACAAACCAATTGAAAATTGTAAGAAAAGATAAGGATGAAATGAGAGTGCAGAAAATAACAAATGATAAATTTCTGTTAGACATTATCCAGAAAATAAACATGAAGTTTCTAAAGGAAAAAAAAATGGAAAGGAAAATACCTTCAAAAGTCTATATGATACAGGGCAACATTTTTAAAAGAAACAAGCTTTTGATGCTTTTATTAAAAGCTCTTGATTAAAAGAAATTTTGTGTGTTAAAAGTTGTATTAAATTTTATTCTACTGTTTATATATAATTAACAAAGTATAACATTAAATTCATTAATTTTGATCCCTGAATTAGGATGAATTGTTACAGTGTACCATGGTTTTAGCCTAGTATATCAAGGAATTTTTTAGTCTAAACTCCAATGTTGAAAGCCTTCTAATAAAAGTTTTGGGCTTTTCCAGATTCGATTTCCATTTGATTTCAGTGTTGGTTGCAATGACCCTGGGAGACATCTACTCCTCTGAAAAGGTGCATTCCGTCCTTAGAAGACAGAGGACAACTGAACAATGGAACCAGTCAACAACTCTCTAGCATCTCCCACGACTTTCTCGCTGACGGGCATCCCAGGACTGGAGCACATGCACGTCTGGATCGGGGTTCCGTTCTGCTCCATGTACCTGGTGGCTGTGGTGGGGGATGTGACCATCTTGGTTGTGGTGAGAGCAGAAAGAAGCCCCCACGAGCCCATGTTCCTCTTTCTGTGCCTGCTGTCCGTCACTGACCTCATCCTCTCCACGGCCACACTGCTGCACATGCTCTGTCTCTTCTGGCTTGGAGCCCATGACATCGCCTTTGACGCCTGCCTGGCTCAAATGTTCTTCATCCATAGCTTTGCTGCCGTGGAATCAGGGTTCTTCCTGGCCATGGCCATCGACCGCTACGTGGCCATCTGTGACCCACTGAGTCACGCCAGGATTCTCACCCACAGTCGCCTTGCCAAGATGGGGGCTGCTGTGCTATTGCGGGGAGTAACCTTCTTTACCCCGCACCCCATCCTGCTCAAGCCACTGTCGTACTGCAGAACTCACGTCATTGCTCACACCTACTGTGAGTTCATGGCTGCGGTGAAGCTGGCTTGTGTTGAGACAGAAGCCACCAAGCGCTACAGCCTCATTGTTGCCTTTGCCATTGGTTCCTGTGACAGTTTCCTCATTGCACTGTTCTCATTCTCCGCGCAGTCTTCCTTCTCCCTGCTCTGGAAGCAAGTCTGAAAGCTCTGGGAACATGTGGCTCCCATGTCTGTGTCATCCTCATTTTCTACTCCATTGCAGGATTTACTTTTCTGACCCACCGCTTTGGCCACAATATTGCCCCCCACATTCATATCTTTATGGCTAACATGTACCTTTTGGTACCGCCCTTTCTGAACCCCATTGTTTATGGTCTGAGGATGAAGAAAATTCGAGACCAGGTTCTTAGTGTTTTAAAGGTAAAAATTATCTGAATATTAAAACTCTTTGCCATGATTGTAACAAAATGGAAAATGAAAATGGCAAATAATTATTTGCACCTTCATATTTCACATTAAACTTATTCCCAGGGAAATCAAACGTGTCACATACAATAGAAATGTTATAATTTTAATGAAACTGTGTAACCCAGGTGTAACACTGTGTGCACCTGCGTTTTGGGGGAGCTTACTTAGTAGCTGATGAATGATAATTACGAATCCATCAGCTTCCTGCTGATCAGAATCAACTGTTATTATCCATTTTAGAAATGATGGAGTCAAAAAGAACCCTCAGAAATGTCAAAAATTCCTATGAGAAATATACAATTTAAAATGAGTTGTCACAGTCAATATTCCACTGCAGGGGCAAACAACTTGTTTCCCTGGTGAATGTGTCAGCATATTTTTTGTACGTCCCTATGGATGGACACACCGGATAAGGCCTTAAACAGTAATTGTACAACGGTTCTATGTTACAATTGACAGGAGAAAAATGTAAACCTTCCATTCTTCATGGAATGTTTCCCTTCCACCAAGGTTAACTTATCATTATTATATTTCCAACCTGCAAAATCTTGCCCTATAAAACTTTTATTAGATTCTCATAAAAACAAAGATAACTATTTCTGACTATTTGATAGTATTTAAAGCTTTAGTTAGGCCACTGACTATGATTTAGATATACTGACCTTCAGGGTAACTGCCTGTTGTTAAAGGAAGAATCTATTATTGCAAATTATTCATTTTGAAGTTCTGCTAATTATGTTACATGAAATACTGACAATGAAATAATTAAAAAGAATATACATGTATTTTGTTGGAAATATGTATATTTTTCTTTACTTCTTTTCTCACACAAATGTAAATTATTCCAGAAGAACTCAATACATACATGATTAATTTTGTTGAAATGATGTTGGCTTTACAGTAATTTATAATTTGCAAAGTATTATTTGCACTTTATTTTCTTACTTTTTGCATTCTACTTAATTTACTGTATGTTCAGTCTCCTATGTAAATATCTGAGATTTTGACACTCTTTGCCCTTACATTTTATTAAATGATGTTATTCAAACTTATTTTTTCTCACCAGGACTGTTCTAACAGTTTCCATGGATGCACTCTAGTCTTTCACCTTTAAATTTACAAATTAAGATCTTAGTCATCTTATTATAAAAGAATGTGTGTGTGAAACTAAACACAAGGATTTATTTAGAATTGTAAATTAAATCTTTGAGATTTCCCTTTGTACCTCTTCTCTTACTATTTCTCATGCACATCTCTTGTGCTCTTTTCTAATCTACAAAGAAAGCTTCATTTATGCAATAATTCACTTTGTATCCTCATATCTTTGCTTAGAACCTACAGTTCCCTGTTATTTGTAATTTCTTTCTTTCTTTCCTTTTTATTTTTTTATTTTTAAAGAGGGTACAATTAAAAAGAACAAAACAGAACAAAAACATCATAAGATAACAATGTAAGAGACAGATTTCAAAGCAAGACAACCGGAGATCTTCACTGTCTATCATATTGTCTCTTGTTTTGTTCCAAATAGCTGTCCGTATCTTCACATACAGAGAATTCACACAAAACAACATAATACAGATCTGATCTGAACAGGATGAGGAGGGCATTTTAGGTCTTCAAGAAATAATTAAAAAGACAATAGAGAAGTCAATGATGACTGACATAATATCTCTCATTCTCTTCAAAATAGCTGTCCATACCTTCAAGTATGTTGAAATTAAACAAAACAAAACAGACTAAAATCACTTTGAAAAAGAATGATAGTATTGCTGGATTTCACATCTTGATGCTGCAGGATCAGCACTGGGTACCATAGCGTCTCTTTTTCTTCAAAGTAGCTGTTCATTTCTCCGTGTGTTATATTATCCATTCTCATACACTTTTTAGAAGTTCCACACATGCATGATTCTCTACATGTATACCTGTCCTTTATGTATTAGAGGGAAAAACAGAACAAACCAAGATTAAACAAAACATATTTCTAGAAAAACACAAAACGAAAAAGATATATAGCAACAATAGCAAAGAGCCCAGAACACTGACAGTATAGGCCTTCTAAACAAGGTGGAATGAGAAAGCTAGGGTTTTATATTATTTTACATAATGATTTTCAAAAGTTACTCAGAACACTATATAATATGCACAATGGTTCCAATCTGATGAATGTTAACTATTTTGTTCCAAGAACTTATAGAGTTTATAGCAAAATCATCTTAGCAATCCTGTGTGTTTATATACTTGCAGATATTTTTTCTTTTCCCTTCCTTTTTCTTTTTCCTCATTTTCCCTGAGATATTATTTTTTTCACTGTTAAGCAGATTCTTATCCTTTCACTGCAATTATTGATTTTTTAAAATCTTATATACTCTTACCATTTCTTACACTAGGGAGACTATATGGTATTTACACATGTGAGTTTGATTTCTTTAATTTATGAGTATGGTCTTGAGTTGCATCCATTTATATATAAATGTCTCAATGTGATCATTCTTTATAGCTGAGTAGTACTCCATTTTAAAAAATACTACATCTTTTTTATCCATTCCTCAGTTGATGGGCTTTTAGCTTGTTTCCAAGATCTGGCTATTTACAAATTGTGTTGCTATAAACATGGGTGTACATATATCACTGTGGTATGATGTTTTCAGTTCTTCTGGGAATATGCCAAAAAGTGGGATAGGATAGCTGGATCAAATAGGAATTCCAAACCCAGCTTTTTGAGGAATCTCCAGACTGACCTGCACAGTGGTTGTACTAGTCTACACTCCCACCAACAGTGCAGAAGAGTTCCTTTTTCTCCACAGCCTCTCCAGCATTTGTTGGTAGTTTTCTTTATCTTGGCCATTCTTTCTTGAGTGACGTGAAATCTTAGTTTTGTTTTAATTTGCATTTCTCTAATGACCAGTGATGCTGGACATTTTTTCATTATTTACTTGCCATTTGTATTTCTTCATCTGAGAACTGTATATTCATCTCAGATGCTCATTTTTGGAATGGGCCTTTGAATTTTGGGAATCTGATTTTTAAAAAAATTTTATATATTTTAGACAGAAGTCCTTTGTCTGAGGGACCATTCATTAAAACTTTTTACCAATTTGTGGGGTTTTTTTGGCTATGCTGGAGATTTCTTTCATCATGCAAAAACTCTTTAATAGGACATAATACCAGTTATTGACTCTGCGAAGTATTTCACATTCATTTTGATTCTTGTTCATGAATTCTCTTCCTACCCCTATATCTCCAAGATTTCTACCTATTTAGTCCTCCAACATATTTAGTGTTTCTGTTTTTATATTTAGATCTTTTAACCATTTAGATTTTAGTTTAGTACATAGTGATAGGCATGGGTCTAGTTTTAGTTTTCAGCATATAGAGAGTCAATTTTTCCAGCACCATTTATTGAAGAGACTATCTTTCTTCCAGTGGATGTGTTTGGCCCCTTTATCAAAGATAAGGTGGTTGAGTGTGTTTGTAGTTGTAGTTGAATCTTCAAATCTATTCCATTGATTTTCAGGTCTGTTTTTATTCCAGTACCATGCTGATTTTATTACAGTAGTTTTGTAATGTAACTTAAGTCAGGGATTGTGATACCTCCTACCTTGACTTTGTTGCTTTAGAATTTCATTTGCTATTCTGGGTCCAGATGAATTTTAGGAGTGATTTCTCTAGATCTGCAAGGTATACTAGTGGTATTTTGATTGGTATTGCATTAAATCTGTATAAAAACTTCTTTCTAGGAAAATTTGCTTAGTCTTTTGATACAAATCTTGACTAAACTCCTTCACTTTGTCTAAAAGAATAAATTATTTCCTGAAATCCTATGAACTAAAAATCCTTCACATAATTATTCTAAAAATGTATTTGATATTCTGAAGTTGTTTTCCTATTAAATTTTAATATCTTCAGAATTTAAATGTATAGGTTCTCAAGACAAAGTTCATTTTTCATCCATGTCATTGTGTGAGGCAAGTTTCTGAAATGTTCCAGGGCTTGTTAAAACCAATAAAATAGGAATTATAAAATTTCCTTCCTCTTTGACTTTTCAAGAATTTAATGACTGACTCCATACAAGCCATTGATAGTGTAACACAGCAATGATTTAATTAATAATCATTTAAGATTATAATTATAGCATGTCATTTTGTATAATTACTCTATACTTAGACTATTACATTTATTGCATATAAATATATATAATACTGTGTTTTACATATATATATGACATATTTTTAGTAATTTAAAATTTAGCATTGTCACATTAATTAGCTGAAGACTGACTCTGATTTTATAGATGAACTTCTGGGCTAAAACAGTTTAAATAATCAGCCCAAGGTAACATATTAGTTAAGTTGTGAAGACTGAATTTTAGTTAACACAAAAATACTATTTGAATACTTAAGGATATTTTATGTACCTTAATCCTAACACCTCTCAGTAATGAAATATATATTCTTCCAGTGAATGCTTTTTAATGGGATGAAAAAATCTGGGTATTAGAATTTTCATGTGTATTTTAGAATTTCTCTTTAGGTGACTGTTGTTATTGGGATGTCTGCTGTAAAACTACGGGATATTTCTCTGTGCTCTTTGGTTAAGACAGAGCAGAAAAGGACACCATAGTATGGTCCAGACTAAAGCTAAAAGCATCCCTGAGGATGTGTAGAAAATGGGGCAATTTGTAAGGAATTTTGTGCTCTGTCTCCTCATCATGTTTTGCTAGGATAAAGTTAGACAGAAAATCATGTTAGGAATGGATTTAGACTCAGATTGCACAGGTACTTGCTATTCAGGTTGTATTCTGTCATCTAAAACTGTGCAAATTAAGCAAAGAGTATAGAATTTAACTAGGAATACATCAGTTTTTGAATTTTAGTCATATGGTGGTAAAAGCACATGAAATTTCAAGCCAGAGAATTCTATGCTGATGTTATTATAATATTTTAAATAAAGCTTTAAGTCCATTTTTTTCTCCTCATCTGCTGAGTTGCAACTTTAAATTTTCTAAGGCTACTTTAAAGATCAATTTCAAAAAGGGATTTTTTAAGTACTAAAAATGATGCTCTTTTATCACATAATTATAAACACTTTCATACATTCTAAAGTTTTATTTCCTTCTATCATATGTACCAAATATTTTTCGTATAAAACACCCAGAATTACATGGAAAGCAATGTTATACTTCATTATTTTGAAAGAAGATTTATGATAATTGTCTCAAAGTTACACAGCTCTTGCGGTTTAGGAAATCAACTCTTATCCCAGAGGGTCACTAATCCCCAGACCACCTCTACCATATAATTCAGTGGAATGTGGAGCCAAAAGTAACTCCAGCTTATGTTAGCTACTCAGGCTTGCATTGCTCTTTAGAGAAGGTGCTTCTCCAGAGGACTATTAGCTTTTAAACTGAGTGAGTGAAATAACAGGTGCTGGGCAGGAAAGGACAAAAGTTACATTCAGTCATTTGAATGCATAGAATTATGAAGTCTTCTCAAAGGTTATATTCTGATATTTAAGCACTCATAGAGAAGCTAAAAATAACAACTATAAATAGTTATGCTGATAACTGCATCTTTCTGTAGCTGATATAAATATTGTTACCTTTTCACTTGCTACAGTAAAGGCCTTAGATATTCAAAATTATAAAGAAAATAGCACTAGAGCTGCTTGATCAGGACAGGTCATTGGGTCTAAACAGCTGTGAAGAATGAATACCCAACTGTCTCCTATTCAACTGTAAAGGCTGATCAACCCTGAGAATTCCTTTAGAAGGAAGAATATTTAGAAGTAATGTGAGTGTCTCATTTTTTGAGGTAATCAGATGGACAGGAATAATTTCCAGCCAACAATTTCTATTCCTTCCTTTCTTCACAAAACAACTCATACCAGCATATTTTTTAGTTATGTTATTTATTATTTTAAAACACGTTAAGAAAAGTGGCTAAGAGTTTATGATATCAGGAAACAATAAATGTTATATATATATATATATATATATATATATATATATATATATAAATATTTCATACAAGCACCAAAATATCATATCACTCCAATAATATGTACAATTCTTTTTGGCTAAAATTTTTGAAAATAAAGTTTAAAACATTATTATTGATTTTATTATTGACAGAGTTGATCATCAAGTTAGTCAATCTCATGTATGAATAGAAGTAAAGGTGAATAAAAATATGGAAAGAATTTAAGAATGAAACTTTTTAGACAACATTTTCACTTGGGTGTATGTTTGAAAAGAAATGTTTTAATGTCTCCCTGCTGACTAGTTCGCTACCTCAACTTTGAGTTTCTAAAATCTAAAAAGACTAGTTACTCTTGGGTAACTATCAGGGTGTGATGTAATAAGTAGAACAGTAATAGGTAGTAGCTATGATACAATAGAATAACAAACAAATATAATGACTTATTTATTGCTCTATGTGTGGTATTTTCTAAGTTGTTAATGTATTTTAATTAAATTCTCCCTATAACTTATCTTTGCCTCTACTGTACAGACTATGAAGCTGAGTAATTAAATTCAATTCCTGTCTCTAGGATGATTTAAACTTTATTGTCAGTGGATTTACTAAAAGAGCAGAAAAAGGAATTGCATAAAATGAAAGAGATCAAAAGGGAAAAAAGAGAGACACTAGTGTACTACTATTGATAAAATTTGATGATTCTTTTAAGTTTATTGACTTTATTTCTTATGAGAGGAATATAATAATTGAAATATTATTCTTTTACAAAGCCAGATCATACTGAGAACATTTTCAAAAAATACCAGGAATATTGATAATCTGACTTCAAATTTAATTTTCACTTCCCCTTATTCAGAGCAAGATACTACTACTACTACTCTATTTTATCAGTTATTTGGCCAGATTTTAAATATTATATTGGGTACACAAGGTTCTTTCTTTTATTTTCATTATTATTAAGTTCCACATTAATAAAATTCATCAATATTGAATATAGTATGTTGTTATCAGGTTACATTTGATTTTTGGAGAAGACTGTTATTAACCTAATTTGTTAAAAATTTATGTTTTGATTAATTTAGGTAGATGCAATATACATACATACAAAACTAGGAGAAAATATTGATTGAAATCAAGGTATAAATAGTGATAAATGCTACCAAATTTATTTTGAAATATTGTATAAAATAATATGAATTCATCACATAATTGGGCATATAATTTGGGAATTTTTCACTGGTAAAATAAAGAACTGAGAAAGAAACACAAATGACACAAATGTTACTGTCAGATTTGGAGATGACAGTTACAAAAGATCCATTAGGTCATTTGAACTGCAGAGGGCAGGACCAATATGACTGGTGTCTCCCCACAAAAGGAGTGATCAAAACAACAAACATGCAGTGGCTGTCATAATATTAGCAAGAAAATTGAAATGAGATAATTCTAAGAACTTTATCATTTACAAAACTGGATGTTTAAATTTTCTCAAGAATAAATGGTAAATTCAGAAAATGATAGTGAACTTTTACTTCAAAACGGTAAATAAGTTCACTTTAACAAATTCATGAAATGCAAGACTCAGTTTATGATAAATATACTGTGTTGATACAGTTTTTGTCTAGTGTCACTAAGATTTTTATAAATCCTAAATGATAGCTTAGTGTATTTTCTAATGTTATATATTGTGCTTTTACAGATTCAGTTTTAATGTTTGTAAATATTTTGTTGGAACCATCTTGGCAGAAAATATTAGTCCTGAACAAGAAAACTCTATCTGTGGAGGAAAAAGAGCAACACCATCATGGAACCAGTCAATAACTCTCCGGCATCTCCCACGACTTTCTCACTGACGGGCCTTTTTAGGGCCGCAGGGGACTGGCAAGGGATGAAGGAGAGATGACTCTGGAGATCGGGCTGATGGCGCACATCTGATTTTATTGTGGAAGTGCAGGAGTATATTTAAGGCTGAAGAGGGAGGGCTAAGTGGGCTTAGACAAGTGTGGAAGTTGGCTTAGAGAAGGCAGGGAACCACTGTGGGGCCTCTCCAAGCAGGGTGGCCCTGGGCGGGGAATCTGTGTGTGCTCAGACTCTCTCTTCTGCCAAGGTGGCCAGCCAGACCTCAGGACCTCGACCTCCCACAGAGGGCATCCCAGGACTGGAGCACATGCAGGTCTGTATCGGGGTTCCATTCTGCTCCATGTACCTGGTGGCTGTGGTGGGGGATGTGACCGTCCTGGCTGTGGTGAGAGCAGAAAGAAGCCTCCACGAGCCCATGTTCCTCTTTCTGTGCCTGCTGTCCGTCACTGACCTCATCCTCTCCACAGCCACACTGCAGCGCATGCTCTTTCTCTTCTGGCTTGGAGTCCATGACATCACCTTTGACGCCTGCCTGGCTCAAATGTTCTTCATCCACAGCTTTACAGCTATGGAATCAGGGTTCTTCCTGGCCATGGCCATCGACCGCTATGTGGCCATCTGTGACCCACTGCATCATGCCACCATTCTCACCCACAGTCGCCTTGCCAAAATGGGGGCCGCTGTGCTATTGCAGGGAGTAGCCTTCTTTACCCCGCACCCCATCCTTCTCAAGCAGCTGCCCTACTGCAGAACTGGCGTCATTGCTCACACCTGCTGTGAGTTCATGGCTGTGGTGAAGCTGGCTTCTGTAGATGCAGAGCCACCAAGCATTACAGCTTCAGTGTAGCTTCTGTTATTGGTTCCAGTGATGACTTTTTCATTACACTGTCTTATGTTCTCATCCTCTGCGCAGTCTTCCGACTCGCTTCTCGGGAAGCAAGGCTCAAAACTCTGGGAACATGTGGCTCCCATGTCTGTGTCATCCTTGTTTTCTATTCCACAGCTGGAATTAGTTTTCTCACTCACTGCTTTGGCCACAGTGTGGTCCCAAAAATTCACATCTTCATTGTCAACATGTACCTTCTGGTGCCACCTTTTCTGAACCCCATTTTTTATGGTACGAGGACAAATACAATAAGAGACCATGTCCTTGGTTTTATATGGGTAAATATTGCTCACTTCTGATGTCATTTTTTGAAGATAGTGAATAATAGGAAGAAGGTAGGAATTAATCTCTTTCTCATAGATGATATCAATTCTTGTGAAATCAGGAGTTTTATTGAATTTTAATGAGCAGATGACAGCACAGAAGATAATGCCCCATGTCTAATGAATTTGTTTAGTGTAATAATTTTGTACACATTTGAATTTTAGAGCATGTGCTTAAAACTTCATGAATAGAAATTTCATCCCCGTTTGCTCCTTGGCATTATCATGCTGCTGTGTAATGGAGCAGCATAATTTACTTAACAATAATAAATGCTTAAAAAATGTGACAAACTGATAAATATCTTTAAAAAGCCATGAAGAACCTGCAATAGAAAAATTAGTGATCTCTTCCAATATTGTACAAATGAAATAAAACTGATTTAGTAACCTCTGAATATATCAACATTTTTGCATATGTTCATGCAAATGGATCACAGAGTAAGTTGTAAAACTTCAAAATGAAATGGTTTAGCAATACGCTAATCAAGAAAATAAAGTTTTAAGCTATCAATTGTTTGTAGAATATTTTATCTCCTGCAAGATTATTGTATTTTTTTTTTGTTTTTAACTGTATCAAAAAGCTGGCCTCTTTAGACTTTTATTACAGGATCTCTCAAATACAGTGATAACTGTGACTTCAGAACCTTTTAAGCCTATCCTACGTGATTAAAGTCTCAAGATATTGTGTTTTTTTTTATTTTACTAGGAATAGTAGACTTTTATTTTAATTAATTGCTTAAATTTGGGGGTGGTAATGCCTGAGGAAATATTAAAGGCAAATTTATCAAAAAGAAAATAGCTAGACTCTTACTCTTTAACTAATCTAATTCTTCCCATCAAATGCTTGGGTCATATTGTATGCAAAGTGCTCCAGAAGGAATTAGGAAATACATTCTGCATTTCATTATACTGATGGTATATTTATAGCAATTTACAATTTTTAAACTTTTAACTTTTAAACAATTAACTTTTAAACAATTTTTGCCTTTTTTTGCTTTATTTGCTTTTGTATTCCATCTCGGAGGACCACCCCCACACTTCTCAGTGTAAAGTTTACACCGATGTTTACAAAACACTAGATCTTATTACTATGATGAGCGTGTCCTCACCTTTGAAGTCAGCTATCTATCTATCTAGATAGATATATAGATAGATAGAGAGGTAGATAGATAGATAGATAGATAGATAGACAGACAGACAGACAGACATGTATCTCCTGGTTTTTATCATAATCATACAAGGTTTGTGATAGCAAATCCAAGCTTCATGAATTCTTTTTCTTTGTTCCTCTTCGTCCCAACATATTTTTCCCAACCTTGAAAACTCACACTGCTTTCAAGCAGTGCTTCTTTTCACACCCTTGTATCTTGACTAGAATTCTGCTCTCTTTATGTCCTTCCTGGGGTTAACTGGTTATTTTTAGATATTACTTAAAATCTTCTAACTTATATTGTTGTTCATAATCTCTACTGACTAAAAATTCTAACTCTTAATATGCCTTGTTTGCTAATTCAATTTTTAAATGTAGAGGTTAAATTAGCTTGGTCTAAAGACATAGAACTTAAATTCACTGTTTATTGTGTGCCAATTTCTGTATACTCAGGCAAGTTGATATATTTTAGGATTTGCTACAATCAATAAAGTGATGATTAGAATGTTTCTTTCCCAACAATGTATGAGTGAAAATATGCCACAGAGCAAGCTTTGAATGGTAGTCATTAGTTAAAATTGTACATATAAGTTTGCATTTTATGCATTCCAATATGTGTCATATGTCTTATACAGTTTATATATATGTACATATATGTATTTCTGTTATATAGTTGTCATAATAATTATCAGTGTGAGAACCAGTTGGATTTCATGAATGAGGAATTTGAGCTCACAGAGATTAAGTAACTTCCTCAAGGTCACATATTAAAACTCCTATTTAGATAAAAGTTGTAATTAACACATGTGAATTAAAATCATCATACATATTATAAGGCTATTTGTAAGGTATAAGGAAAAACGGCAGGACAGTCGGGGCAGCTCTCTCATAGAATGGAGTAAAGTATCACCATGGGAGCGGTGGAACACTGGGACTACCGCCGCCATGTTTACTCTTTCATGATGATGGTTTGCACAATCTGAACTTCAGGTTGTCCTACTTTTCTTATGTGGACCTACCATTAGTCATGAAGTTCAGTTATGTTTCCTGACAAATAACTAAGTCTGTCATGCATTGGGTGTGGAAATGTAAACTACAGAGTTAAAACTTACAGATTGTCTATTGACTGTGAGTTGAAATTTTTCAACAAAATTAAAAACAAAGACAAAGCTAAATCTTGAAAAACTCTCCACTAAATTCTATTCAAGAAATATCAGGAGTTTTGTATATTTACTACCAGTATTTATTTAGGTACTAGGTTGTGATAGTTTCTGAAGAAAAGTGAGCAAATAGGACTGTTTGCGTCAGGGGATTACACTCTGGAGCAGGAGGTATAATGAAAGAAATACCCAAGTACATTTTTTATGGGATAGTAAATGTTATTAAGGAATTTTTTGTAAGGGACCTAACAGTGAGGTTTTAATATATGCTGGAAAAACAGGGAATGTTTCTTTAAAAATGACATCTGAATGAGTTGTAGATGGGGTTACCTAGCAGGTGAAAGACAAGGCGGTTATGGAAACATGGGTGGTGATGTGGCATGGAATGAGAACAAGACGTATGATCAGATGTGAACCTTAAAACAGGATAGGGTACAGTATCTTAAAACAACTGAAGAAAACCATTTGTAGCCTAAAGTAGACACTGAACTGAAGGTTTAGGTGGTAGGCCCGACTGAGAAGGGCATGAAAATTTGTTCAATTTTATCCTAAAACTAAGAAAAGAAAATGTGAGTTGCATGTATGCAAATGGTCTGATCAGGTTCATGGTTTTACATGATTTTATTCCACTCTAAGAGAAAGAGGATATCTAAATTTTGAGACAATATGGATGAATCTGATAGACACTATTAAATGAAATGAACCAAACACAGAAAATTAAATACTTGAATAATGTTTTTGTACCAACTAGAAATAAAATTCAGAATATATAAAAACAGAGAGTAGAATGGTTGTTGCCAAGGGTCATGGAAAGCGATGTAGAGGAGTGAGTCCAAGTGTGCAAAAGATAAATGTAGATATCTAATGAACACCATGAAGAGTATAGCTGACAGTATGTTATTGTACACTGTAGATTTGTTAATTTAATGGATATTAAGTGCCCTTCATACAAAAAGTGTCACTTTGCAGGACACCTGATATTTCTCTGTCAATTGGAATTTAATGGAGAGTTTTTTTCAAGATTTAGATTTGTTGTTGTTTTTAATTTTGTTGAAAAATTTCAACTCACAGTCCATAGATAATCTGTAAATTTTAACTTCTGTTGTTTATATTTCCACACCCAAATATGAAAGACCTTGATATTTTTCAGGAAACAAAACTGAGCTTCATGATTAATGGTAGCACTGCTTTTCTTAACGGAGTATCCATTTCTCTACACATTTTAATGTATCGTGATTTGCACTGTAACTATGTAAAATACTAATATATGATATGTTCATAAAAGAAAAGTCAACTTCTGTGACATGGTGCTGGAAAATGGACAGAATGCTTAAAACAGATCTTTTAGAAGGCATTTTGTTGGAACAATATGATAAGCATTGGATCCAGGTTGTCAAAACAGCAATAGAAAGAATTCAATGGATTTGAGTACCCTGAACATATTTTAGGGTTACTGGCTTACTGGAGACTGTAATACACCCCACATCAAATATTGATCACTGATTCTTATCCTTGGCAATGACGTTCTAGGTCTAGCATTCAGAGCAGAAGACTGACGAAGAAACATTGTGTGTGATTTTGGGTGCAGACACATTTGGTTGTCAATAAATATTTGAAGGTATAACATTTATCAGGAATTTGATGCATTAGAGTAAATAAACAGAACCCCAATCAATATCTTCAAGATGTTTGCATTGCGCTGATTTCTATAAAAAATCATTATGAACATTTTTTCTCCCTCCATTAAATCTGTTAAAAATTTAGTTTGTTTTATGACAAAAAGCTTTCTAAAATCCAGTCTCAGTTAAACCTAGACTTGGATGGTATTTATTGTCTCCAGCTCCTCTTTGCTTTTATGCTCATTTTCTTTGTATTTGTACAGATCTCGCCCCCAAATGTTCTTAATTTAATCAGTGATTATTCTACATAATATATATTTCCACCTAATTTGTGGATTTAAATAACAGCAAAGAATCTTAGAAGATTATGTGATTTTCTTATGGGATCCGCAAGCTCATTAAAAATCAAAATAACAGGATGGATTGATTTTTAAAAAAAGTTCATGCAGTATCTCCCTAATTGTAGCCATAAGCAACAGTGTCTTGAGTTTAATCCCCCTTCACGCTCCAGCACTCAGATTTTATTCTAAATGACTCACTTGTCTCTACTTCTCCCTCTGGAGTTCTTAAACCAAACCATCATGCCTTCCACAGCATCCCTATGTTGAGTACAGCTGTATTCTCATTACTGATGCTATCTTCAAAGGTGGAATTTGGAATTTGTTTTTCACAATATCCAAGCTAAGAACAGCACTTTATTATAGAACAGATACCACTGGAGACCTAGGAGGGCACAGACCAGCCAGCCATATATCTGTCTCCCACTTAAACACCAGGCAATTCTGGAGAGAGTAGATCTTCAAGTGGACTCTACTAGTCCCAGACTCAGTGTGACCTGTCTGTAGGTACAACCCAAAGAAAATGGAAAAATAAAGCAAGAAAAAGAACTAGAAACTTCTGGGATTGGAAAAGTGGTAGAGGAAAAAAGAAATTCTCAAATATTTTCAATGAAATACTACAATCACAAACACTTTTATGGCCATGGTTAGGGTTCTGCAATTAAATGACCAGTGGAATTCTTTAGAAAACAACAAGTACATTTCTAACATTAATGCTTGAGTTGATGATGGCTTTCCTTGCAGTTAATGTTGATACAGTTCATTTGGTAATTGCTCCTGATAACTTGGAAAAGGAAATCTTGATTTATTGCTTGACATTTCAATAATATACAAATTTCATTGTCACATGTAATATTTTCATTTGTAGTATAGTGATTATCAATATGTGACCATTCGATCTTTATACAAAAACCCTAGACATGAAATTCTGTCTTCACAGGGTAGATTTTTCTGTTTGGAAATGGGCCTTTGTAATAGGATTCTTTCATCTATTAAACTACAATATATATATTAAATTTTAGCCCCTTGTTGACACTATTTTTTTCCTAAACCATGTACTGAATAAAAGAAAAGGTAAAAATTATCAGAATAATTAAATATTGTTTCTTAACACATCAATTCTATTCACTATCCTAACCAGAGTTCATTTTAGAAAATGACAAACTAAACTTCTATTTTATCATACTTATATTTGTATTTCACAGAAAATCAAGAAAACTTGTGTTTGGAGAACACCACAATACGTAAAGAACTGTGCTACCAACACTACTGGAAATCAATGGCAGATTTATATGCTTTACAATATGAGCCTCTTGCAATTTTTTTATGTGAGGAAATGAGGGTTGAAATCTTAAGATATTTACTTGAATTGCATAGAGTAAGTATTAGGGCTCCATGTGATTTTCTGATTTTTAATGTCGCATGATACCTTTCAGGATAACTATTTAGCAATAAGTTGCAGTCGGTTTTTCACCAAATGCAGTTGAACTATGAAATCCTTTTACTTGGATGACAATTTATGACATATGTATGCTGCAATGGTAGTTCAGTAGATATGTCATCCTATTCTGTGCTCCTACATATGTAGCAAAAGCTGCATTCACAGGGCATACAGTGTAAGGCTAACTTTGTTTACTTGAAAACTGTAACTTGTGGCTAATATCAAAACATATTTATTTAATAGAAACTTAAAAATTGTGCATTGACATTAAAAATAAATTGAGAATATACTAAATTAAAACCTTAGATTATATTGGCAAATATTTAAATAAAATGAATAATAATACAAATTAACCAATAAGTAGTAGCAATATTATGTGTTAATATTAATACTACTATGTTTAATTTTTAAGTAACTTTGTGGTATACTTTACTTAAGCTTTTAGTAATATATTTTATTTTCTGTGATAATCATATAAAGTATGGTAGTTAAAATACTTTTAAATAAGAAATCTATAAATAGTGGATTTTAATCAATTATGTGACTTTTAGAAGTGTTTCTTTTATAATCTAATTTTTTATTTATATTTTGGGATTTTAATTTTTAATATATTTGTGAAGTATATTGACAATATATTGATTATCTTATGGCTTACATTGTATATATAAATTCATAAATGTGTTTTTCTACCCCAAATAGTTACCTAGGTTAAAACATTTAACAAATGGAAGAAAATTTTATTTTATAGAAATAGTTATTGTCGGGCTGGGGATTTAGCTCAGCAGCATAAGTGCCTGCCTTGCAAACGCGTGGTTGTGAGTTCAATCCCTGGTACTGAGGAAAAAAAAAATGTCAATAACTCTCAATCTGTGCTCCCCATACAAAAATAAAGCATATAGAGAGAAAACCATTAATTTAATTTGCTCTCTCTCCACTCCTTAACTGAGCTTTATTGAATTATCTGAAAATTTAACATTAAATCATTGTTTCTACAAACATTTTCAGATTTTGCATTTATCATTGAAAACAGCCATTATTCCTCCAAGCCATCATACTCTCCACATAACAGATGCACAGATTTCCCAAATCCTTTGATAAAATCAACATTGACTGGCTAAGCTTTCCAGGGAAGATCCTCAATACACCACATCCAGTTCCAGAAGCTGAGGACCCAGGTACTGTTCCTTTACACTGAGCTTTCTTTGAAGTCAAAGTTCTGCTTTCTGGCTCTTTCATACTACTACTCCCTGCATATCATGTGGGAAACATGTCCAGTGTCTAACAGATAATACTAGCAGACCACAAATGTTGAATGTTAAGCAGAATCTGGGCTGGCTGTAGGAAATTCTGAATTATAGACATGTTACATATTTATGGGAAGTTTATTCCTGAGAGGGCTTCTCCCCTCCACAGAGAAATATGTCAAGGGTTATCCTCCCATGCATCAAATAAAAGAAACTTTATCTGATGCTTATGTTATGTAGTAGAATCCCAATGTCACTATAAAATACTGTTATGACCAGCATTGTATAGAAGATAATGGTGCAGTGACCTCAAAATGCCTTTGTGTCTTTCTCCTTAGGAATCAGACCTTGAGGAACTCAGGCTAACGATGTCCACTTACAACAACTCTATTCCTCGGCCTTTGATATTTGTTCTAGCTGGACTACCTGGCCTGGAAACATCCCATGGTTGGTTCTCTGTGCCTTTTTTTCTTGATATTTATCATTGCGATAATGGGCAGTGCCAACATTGTGTGTATCATCCGGATGGAGAAGAATCTCCATGAGCACATGTTCCTCCTCCTGGCCATGCTATCAGCGGTTGACCTGTGCTTGGTCAGTGTTACTGTGCCCTGCATGCTGGGTATATTCTAGATGAATGCCAAGGAAATCAAGTTCAATGCCTGCCTCATGCAGATGTTTTTCATCCCTTCCTTCTACGTCATGGAGTCTGGGATCCTCTCGGCTATGGCTTTTGATAGATCTGTGGCTGTCTGGTACCCTCTGAGATACATAACCATGCTTGATATGAAAGTGCTTGTAAAGATGGCACTAGCTGTCCTGGCAAGAGCTATAGCAGTCCTGACCCCAGCACCCATCTTGGAAAAAAGACTAGAAATCCACATAATTGCTTGCTCCTCCTGTGCCTACATGGCTCTGGTGATGATAGCCTGTGGGGACATCTCTGACCATATTGTCTATGGCCTCATAGTTATAGTAGCCTAGTGGGATTTGATTTGTATCTTATCATTCTGTCCTATGGATTTATCCTTCATGCAGTCTTTCAGATACCCTCTTGGGAAGCACAGGGCAAAGCTCTCAGCACATGTGGCTGTCATCTTTGTGTTATTGGCCTCTTTTATTCTCCCATTGTCTTTTCTGTCCTGGCCCAGATTTTAGGCTACCATATGGCTCCCCTTTTATAGATCATCATTGACAACTTTACTTCCTGGTTCCTCCAATGTTCAATCCTTTGATTTATGGGACATCGACAAAACAAATGAGGCAGTGGGTGTTACATGTCTTCCATCATAAGCAGACTAAGGTTGGCACTATATTGATGGACAGGAGATCTGGGATGTGGAACTGGACATCAAATTGGGTTGCAGGTAGAAATAATTCTTTCCAGGCTTGCAGTTTCACAGGAAAATGAATAACAATTTAAGAGGGAATCTACTTGGGAATGTAACTGCAGCATGTTCCTGTCAGAGTGAAATTGGATTTAAATTCTTAAAACAAAATACTCCTTAAACACTTACATAAATAAAAACTAGGCCAATATGTTGCTCTGAAAGTTATTGTTGATTCTATCATATCAACAATATGGTTGATATTGTTCCCATTTATGGTCCTGCACATGGCTTCACTACTAAAATGCTGGAGGCTGGAACAATCTGGAAAGTTCACAAAGATGCACAGTCCCTGGGGTTTGCTCACTGACAAGCCTGGTTCCATAGGGCTCCTATGGTCTCTTGGTACCACATTGGGATGATTTTCTTTCATGGTGATTAAGGGCTTCAAGTGGTAAAAGGCAGAAATTGCTAAGCCATATATGTTCTATACGCAAAACCCACAGCACCACTTCCACAGAATTCTCCTCATAATAACTGAAGACTCATCTGAAATTCAGTGATTAGGAGATAAACACACATCTCCACAGGGGCACTGGAAATGTAGTTTGGATGAGAGTATTAGGTCATCTTTGGAAATCCTTTCTCTGTGTCTTCTCTCCAGCTACACTGACTCATATACTTTGTATATGGTATAATACAAGTACAGATTTAAAGAAAAATTAATAAACAAGTAAACCTATAGGTTCATAGATCTCATATATTCAACAATAGCAAGATGACTGAAAGTTTTTTCCCACTAATGTATTCTATTATTTTGTTTGAAGAGAACGACTTTATATTGTTTGGAAATCTAAGTCCTTTGTATACTTTTCTGTTAAAAAAATAGAAATAGGACTTCTTTCCCAGGAAATATATAGAACAATTTTAATAAAAAACATTTTAGTCCAGGATAAAAAATATTTGCTGTAATATGTCTCTGTATTTTATATATAAAATCAAACACCACTATCCCTTAAGCTAGGTGCCTTGCATTATCTCCACATATTGAAAGGCTGTGTTTCTTATCACGCTTCTAAACAACGGGAGCTTCAGATTGCTTTACACAAATCCTAGACATCTTGGTATACGGAGCTAAAGTATTAATTCTTTTAAAAGATGGTTGCAGAAGGAATAACAGTTCTTTCCCAGAACATAGTCTTGATAAATTCAGAATTGTCCTGCACGCCCTCATCTTCTGTGTGAGACCATGAGGGAAGATAGACAAATATTCCTTCTCTTGTCTTTCAATCTTTACACATTTTCTTAATGAATCATTTGTTATTTCTTTTTTGACTCATTTTTCCAATTTATTTTAAAGAGAAAAATATGAATATAAATATAAATGAAACAGTTGCAAAACAGGGTAATTAAAGATAGCTTCATTATCTTTAGACTGCGCCAGAAGTACCCTGTGGAGTTCTTACTCATACCAGAGCCTTCCAGAACTCTCAGTAAGTCTTTCCCTGGTTTTCAGTTAGATCTACCCATGAGTGTAGCTTGCATTGACAATGGACAATATGGTGGTGTAGGAGGTACCATTTGCCAGTAACTGGGAATGTGGTAGTGCAGGAGTTACCCCCTAATTCATATTCCTACACCCTCACAGAGGCAACTCAGAGTTGTGTTTCTTACAGTTTTTCTAACTATACCTAGAAAGAGAAAATCCTGGAAATGTACAGCAGTAATTTGTTCTGTAGAACCCATATTGTTGGTTTTCTTCCCTTAACACTCTTACTCAATCATCAAGTCTTTCTTTAGATCAATTTACAAGCACCTTATTTACAAAAGTGTATCATATTGGCTCATTTTTGTGAAAACTCCTGATAGGATGTTTTTACACTATTGATGTGCTGTTTATGAGACCATCATAAGATAAACTTTGATTTCCTTTTCATACTCTTAATAAAAGTGTAAATCATTTACATGCAAGAGGACAGTGAAAGCAATACAGTGGGTGGAAAATCTAACTGGACTCACAATATCAGTGTGCGTGTGGTGGTAGCTGTGATGTTGTTTTGCCCTCTCCTACTACAGGCTTTTGAGGTGAAGCTCCAACCCAAGAAGAAAACTCAGAAGAATGCAGCTAAATGTCAGTTTCAGTTTCTTGGCTTTTCTTCCCTAGCTTACAAGTCCTTTGGATTTACAGCACCAAGAATAAGAAAAAACACAGTGTGGCATTATCCTCATCACAGAACCTTATCAATATAATAGATTATATCTAAAACTCTTCATATTTTCTCATAATGAACTTAGGCAAAAAGAGAGAGAATTTATTTATCATGAGTTTAAATTACAGAAAACGAGCCCCTTCCAATGACATCAAAAGCAATGATGGTTTGAAAATTTGAAATTTTTCTTACCCGAAAAAAGGTCTAAATTCTTATTGCTACATAAAAGCATGAATTAAAAGACTGGGATGTTAGTACATTATCCACTGTCAAAGAAGAATTTATATAGATGAATCACCAGTGAAGGCAAAGATGAGTCTTCTTATCATGATTTCCTTGCTCAAGGAAGGTAGATTCACACACACGGACACATACATATGAGTTATGATAGTGATTTGAAAACTGGGATGAAATTATGGTACCATTTCTTCATTTGATACAAAATTGTTATTCAAATCTCTCACTTTCTGTGACTTCCTTTAGAATGTTTTTTATGATATCTTCTGAAACACTAATTATTTCTTCTTACATGTGAAACTAGTTCTATTTTTTTCACAATAGACTAAATGGATATATTTACTTATTATTTCTGTATCATCTCCATAGCATTATAATGTATTTCTTTGTCACTATTACATATACAAACAATAGACTCAATTTGTCTATTGTCGAAAAACACAAGAAAGGTTCTGGGGATTTAGCTCAGCAGCATAAGCACCTGCCTGGTAAGTGCAAAAAAAAAAAAAAAAGACACAAGAAATATGTGAATGGTAGGGAAGGCAAAAAAGGAAATAAACATAGAAGAATAAAAAGAAGAAAAAGTTGAATCAATTAAAAAGGAATATAATTAGGTAGGTTAAGGATTTATAAGGTACATACATAGTATACATGCAAGTTTATTTTGACTGTTCTTGTTTTGAGAACATCAATTCTGTAGAGGGAGATCACTGTTATCCAAAAATCTCACTACAACAATACAAGAGGTTTCACCTTGAGCAGGCAGATGTGTATTTTCCTCCTCCTTGCTGCTTGTGAGGTCATTTCTGGGTATTAAGTTTTCAAATAAAAATGTGAGCAACCCATATACGAATCTCCTTGGTCTTCACACCATAGACAATAGGGTTAAGGGCAGGGGGCACAAGCAAGTAGACGGTAGAAAAGAGGATGTGGACAAAAGGTGGCACATGGCCAAAACGGTGACTGAAGAAAGAAAAAAAGGCAAGGATATAAAATTCCAAGAAGACAACAATATGTGCTGTGCATGTGTTGAATATTTGATTCGTGCCTCTTTCTGAGGAAGGCAGAAAACTGCCTTCAGAATGAGAAGGTAGGAGAAGAAGACAAAGACCATGTCAAACCCTAGAATGGCAAAAGCCACAAAGAGCCCGTATGACTTGTTAATGTGAACATCTTCTTCAGCCATCTTGACTATAGCCATGTGCTCACAGTAAGAATGGGCAATAACCAAAGAGTGGAAAAGCTTCACTTGTTTCAATAAAATGGGTAAAATCCCAACCAGTACCGTGGCCCGGGTTGCCACCATCAGCACTGCACGAACTAGAAACAAAGGTGTGAGGACGGCTGCGTGCCTCAAAGGATCACAGATGGCAATGTAGCGGTCAAAGGCCATGGCCAAGAGGACACCAGATTCCATGCCCTGCAAGGCATGAATGAAGAAGAGCTGGGTGAGGCAAGCATCGAAATCCATGGAGCCAGAACCAAACCAGAAGATGGCCAACATCTTAGGAGTGATGGCTACACAAAGACCTAAGTCAGTAGCTGCCAATACTGCTAGGAAGATATACATGGGCTGGTGTAAACTGCGTTCTATAGGGATAACAACTAGCAATAAAATGTTCCCCAGCAGAGCCACCAGGCACAGGCCAAAGAAAGGAAATCCAATCCAAAACTGCACATCCTCTAGTCCAGGGATACCAATCAGGGTCACT
>PVJX010018006.1:0-37296 GCA_004027295.1 Dolichotis patagonum
TGTATATTTGAGTGGGTAAGATGGATGACCATATTGTTGTTTTTGTCAGATCGTGGAGCAGAACTGTTAACAGTCTCACTGTTTGAATGTCTACTTTACATGCTTTAACTTTGTAATTTGAACAACTATTTCCAAGAAGTCAGTATGTAATTAGTCAAGTAATAATTTCTTAGGTTTTATTGTTGTACTTTTCCTTTTTCCTTTGAATACTGTATGGTTGCTACCCTTTATTCTGTTTTATTTTGTTTTGTTTTTTCCTCTTTAAATAAAATTATTAAAAAAAAAGAAAAAGAAAAGAAAATGAGAGCCAGGGTAGTAACATCAGGAAGGTCAGTGAATATGAAGAAAGAAGTCCTACAATTTGAATAAGACTAAGTAATAAGCTAGGTATGGTGGCGCATGCCTGTAATCCCAGCACTGGGACAGCTGAGGCAGGAGGACTGCTGTGGAGTTTAAGACTAGCCTGGGCTACAAAGTAAGCTCTAAGGCCAGCATAGGGAAAAAAAAAAAAAAAAAAAAAAAAAAAAAGACTCAATAATAAAATATACAGTTTTAAAAATTAAAAACGAAGGGCTAGAGGGACCAGGGTTTTAGCTCAGCAGCACAAGCACTTGCCTGGCAAGTGCAAGGTTAGGAGTTCAATCCATAGTACAAAAAAACACACAAAAAACAAAAAACAGGGTCTGGGGATGTACTGACATGAAGATGAGAAAACAAAAGACACCAAAAGATGACATCTAGCAAATAACGAATAAAGACATTACGATCAAATTGTTCTAAATTAAATCCAATAACTGAAAAGTTAAGGATGAAGACAAAACAGTCTACAAGGTCACAGGAGACCGCATTTTGATGCTGTGATTACAAACGTTTCAAGAACCACAAAACAAACTAGCTGCAATGCTGTACACTCAACAGTCTTATTTTCAAGTGTATTGAACTAATCACATAATGAGTTTAATTTAAGGGTGAGAAATGGATCTTTTACTTCTGTTTTATCCTTTGTAAATATGGAGAACCTGAATATCCTATCTACAGTTTTATTCAGAAGCTGTGAGGTTGCTAGAATATTTAAAAAATAATAAATCCAAGTTATTTTCAGTGTTTGCTAAAGTCTAAATTCTCTAATAGTCATAGGAGATAACCAAACAAAAACAATTACAACTACTCAGGAGGCTACAGCAAGAGCATCACAAGTTCAAGACAACCCAGTAGGCAAGTTTGCCAGACTGTCTCAAAGTAAAATTTAGTAAGACCTGGCATGAATTTTTTTTTTGGGGGGGTGGCTTTTTGAGACAGGATCTCGCTATGCGGTTCAGGTTGGCCTTGGGCTCACTCTGTAGCCCAGGCTGGTCCCAAACTTGCAAGGATCCTCCAAGTGCTTAGCCCCCCAGGTGCTGCAATTATAGTAGTGTGCCACCAAGTCCGGCCAGGACTGGCATGATTCTTATGTTGACTATTTTTTTTTTTTTTTTTTTTTGGGCACCGGTGATCGAACTCATGACCTCGTGCTTGCCAGGCAGGCACTTAAGCCACTGAGCTAAATCCCTGGCCCTATGTTGACTATTTTGACAAGCGTGCACAAGGCCCTGACCTTAACACCCAGTATTGCCTGAAGAGAAGGAAAGAAAAGTTAGATGCAGTGAGAATCCATTAAACAAACATTTATGCTAAGGTATCCTTTGAAGTTCATGTATAGGAAACTTAACCCTCAATACAACAACAGTGGGAGATGGGGCCCAATAAGAAGTAAACAGGCAAAAACTACAAAACAATAACTAAAGTAAACAGGCTACAAGGGATCTTCAAAAATAATTTGTATATGTGCTGCCGAAGCGAGCACCCAAAAATAATTTGTAATAAAAATGCAAAGTCAGGCTTCTTTTGCCATTTTGCCTTTCACTATGAAATGATGTACCATGAAGGTCCTAACCAGATGCTAATATATATGCTCTTAGACTTTGCAGCCTCCAAAACTGTGAGCCAAATAAATATCTGCTCATTATAAATTAGTCAATCAGAGACACTATAGCAACAGAAAACAGAATTAAAACCTGTTTTTTTTGCTTGTTTCTTGAAAAAGGGTCAAGCTATGTAGTTTAGTTTAGGCTGACCAAGAACTCAGTGATCTTCCTGCCTCAGCCTCCTAAATACTAGGATTACAGGCGTGAGCCACATCTGGCTGATTTAGACAACCATAACTACTATGCATCCCATATACTATGCTACGTGTCAGGGACACCAGAATGTACATGGCAGGGCCATCATGCTCTGAGGAAGCTTGGTATAAATAGTATACAAAATTCCATCACTAAGGTATGCATTAGGTGTTTCACAAGGGACAAAGATTTAACCATCTGCACTTATAATTCATGCCAGATCTCTGATCTCTATAAATTTGTAAGAGACAGAGCAGAGACATGCACAGAAGCAGATAAAGAAAGAAGAGACAACCACAGGAGAAAAATGTGGGATAATAAATGTCACTTTGTTGTTCATTTTCTGAGGCTCTTAAGTTTCAAACCACTGTATTACTCACCATTACAATACTCATTCTGTATAAGCATATGATCATCTTCTGCCCAGGCAGAGAAATAGCGAACCACATGAGAATGCTGTCCAAGCACTGCATGAGCATATACCTCTCTCAAAGCATTCTGCCTAAGGAAAATGAGATTAATATAATGGTAAATCATTTGTATTCATGAACAAACTGAATTGCCAAGCATGGTGGCACACACCTATAATCCTAGCACTAAGGAACCAGAGGCAGAAGGATCACTGAGAGTTCTGGATTACAGCCTGGGTTATAAAGTGAGTTTAGGAGCAGTCCAGAATACACAGCAAAATCCCATCTCAAAGCAAAGACTTTCCAGGCACCACACCTGTAATTCCATCACTCAGAAGGTAGAGGCAGGAAAAACACCCTGAATTCCAGGTTGGCGTGCGATACACAGTAAGTAAACTGCAGTGAGACCCTAACTCAAAAAACTACACAAAGATGGTCAGGAAGAAGAAAACTTACTGGCCCGAGGACTCAAGAAAAATTAAACTTTTTTCCTGTAAGTTTACAGATCCTGACTGGAACTTTAGGTTAGGCTCTAAGATCAGACTATTCACATTCGTAATACTTATCAAATCTAATTTTTAAAAAACTGTAACACCTCAATAAAAAATTAAATCCAGTATGAGCACCTAAAACCTTAATGTTTGGGGCTAGAGATTTAGCTCAGCGGCATAAGCCTTGCAAGCACTCGGTCATGAGTTCGATCCCTGCTGCTGATAAAAAATGTTTGTAACACCATTAGAGACCAAAAAAAATGACAAAAATGTTTAATACATACTCATCAACAGAACCGGCCAATGGCTTTTTTGATCGCTTAATGGCATAAATGCATCCATCCAGCCTCTTCACACACTTAAATACAGAACCAAATTCCCCAGAGCCAATTTTCTCCAGTTCATGAAATTCTGTCGTATACCGTGACTTCATATTGCTTTCAGTAATTGTAATTCTCTGTAATAAAAGGGAATCCATATATAATACAAAGACAGGAACATGATTTTTGCTACTGTAATGCCTCTGCATAAAATTTTAAAGTCTTGTACCTTATATGGCAGGACACATATTAGAATGTTAGGAGGTAGAAAACGAAAGTTCAGGAATAGTAAAATAGAATAAATACTTACTTTAGCAGGTCTTGTTTCATCTTCAAACTCATAATCACTGACTTCCATGTCTTCACAGGAACTGAAAAAACAGTACGTAATTTTTTTCACCAATATATCTAATATGAATCAACTTCAGATCCAAAAGTACCTGTTAGGCCTGAATTTCAATGAAATGAATTTTAATAGAGAAACGCAAAAGCAATCTGGGCATGGTGGGGCACACCTGTAATCCCAGCACTTGGGAGGCTGAGGCAAGAGGATTGTTGCAAGTTCAAAACCAGCCTGAGCTACAAAGTGAGCTCAAGGCCAGTCTGAACTGCAAAGGGAGACCCTGTCTCAAAAATATACAAAAAAAAAGAAAAGAAAAAGAAAAAGAAAAGAAAAAGCATTTAAATTTGTAACCAAAGATTCAAACCAGTTGATGAAGAAGTTATTTTAGAGATATGTTTACCGACTAAAGTCAATACCACCAACACATCAAAATTAAAGCCTTTCTAAACAACCTACTTGTCTCATTTTTGACACCAAATTCCCTAGGATCTAGGTTTTTACTCCTTCCTTTCACACACTATTCCTTTCCTACTGCTTACTTCCCACCTATCTCCTCAAATAATTAAACATTTCAGAGTACAAACTATATCATTCAGTAGAAAGTCAATTTTGCTAAATATACCGAACCAATCACAGGTGATGGGGGGACAAAACTATTAACACATAACTTACTCATTCCAATATGCTCTCTTTCTTCCTCGACACTGTCCTGAGGAATGAAGCAACACAGAATCTGGGGTAAAAGGATTGATATTCACTTGTGGAGTCTGTCGTATGTCATACTCTCTTTTCCCTGATTTTTCTGCGTCCATGAAAAGAGAACCCCGAAGTTTAACAGAGCTGGAATCAATTCCTCGAGCTTTGGAAAGCAAACTCTAAAAAAAGGAAAAATAAGATTTTTAGGAACCAGGTCCTTTCTGTACAGAGTCAGCCTTCTCCATCTAACTTTCAGCAGTCCCTTTAAGTGGCTGAATGCCACTGAAAGCAACACAAGGGCTGGGTACTAACTTAGTGAAAGAACCACTACCTAGGAGGGGGAGGTATAGGCAAGATCCAAAAAACCCCAAATCCAGCACACAACCCTTTGTTATATTTCACACGAAATACCTCAGGAGTGACTAATGTAGAAGGCAGAGGCTGAATACTACCTTTGTGAAAAAGATAGCAAAGTAGTTCTCTAGTCCAAAAATGAGCATTTATGCTAAAACTAAGCCCTTCTGAAAACAGAAAACAGTCCCACAAAAGTTCCCCTTCCCGCCTCTAAAGGGGCTTTGAAAGCCACCTCTGCAGGACTCTTCCTCTGGTTCGAAGGAGACTTGTCTTGGGCAAGTCTGCTAATAAACAGCAGGGCTGCAAAGCACAGCGCCCTGAGACTGTGACTAACACACTGAAATCACCAGGGTCTCGCCTTTAAAACTGTTTCCCACATTAACCTTACAAATTCTACGCTTCTCTTATCTCAGGAAGTGTCCACGCTTAATGGGCTGTACTTCTCAAAGCTTTAGGAGCGGTGATCTGTACACTCACTGGCCATTTCCACACGCCGGTGCTCAGTATCTACTTCTTTAAGACAAAACAGCTCGATGTTCCTAATCTCCCACGTAGCCAACCAAACCTGGGATCTGCAAACCCTCGGACAGGAACAGGCGTTGACCCGACACTGTGTCCCAAGATAACTTGAGCGCTACGCGAAGTTACTCCTAGGTCTCTAGGGTTCTAAGCGCAGGAAGGCCAGCTCGGCCTCTCCCCCCACACTTTCCCAACCGAGACCACAGAACCCGAAACGACGAGCGCAGGGGAATTTTTCATTATGAATATTTTTTTTTTAACCAAACACCTTCTGCGCCAATTATAGGCGTCCAAATTACAGGCCCGATTGCCGCATCTCAAAGGTACCATCTGGCTCGGGAGTATCAGGTGGCCAAGGCCGCCCGGCGCCAGCATCCGCGCCCCGCGCCGCACTTGGGGGGCACCGACGTCCCTGGGCGCGGCTCCCCGCCACCTGGATGGCGCAGGCCACCCTTTTGTTAAGACGAAGACGTTCTAGACTAGGCCCATTGTTCGGTTACATAATCTTAACGGACGCCCGCAGGGCAGGACCGGGGAGGGGGGCGCTGCCAGGCCCAGGCTCACCTTGGGTGTGTGCGGGGTGTCGAAGAGCCGCAGCTTGCGGAAGGTCTTGTGCGGCGGAGTGCCCGGCTGCTCCGGCCGCGGAGAGCCGGGCCCCTCGCCCGCCCGCCCGCCGCAGCGCACCGGGGAGAAAGCGCTGCCCAGGAAGTACGCGGCGGCCGGCGACTTGACCGGCGACGACGAACCGAAGCCCTCCTCCTCCCACGAATCGCCCTCCGCGCCGCCGCCCGCCGCATCCGCGTCCGTGCCGGGGCTGGCGCCCTCCAGCAGCATGTCCTCCTCCTCCAGGTCCCCGGGGCTGCCAGGCGCCTGGCCGGGCGAGCGGCGGCTCTCGGGCCCGGACTCCGTGGGGCTCTGCGCCGGCGGCAGCGGCGAATCGGGCTCCTGGAAAGCCGAGTCCTCGCCGGTGCTGTGGCCACTGCCCTCCTCCTCTTCCTCTTCCTCCTCTTCCTCACAGTCGCTGCACGGCGAGAAGATCAGCTTCTGCCGCAAGCTGCAGGCGGCCCCCGCGCGGCGGGAAGGCGGCGGCTGCTGTCGGCTGAGGAAGCTCATGTTGGAGCCGGAGCCGAAATTGAGGCTGCCGAGAAGCGAGCAGACGCGGCCCGCAGAGCCTCGGATGCGGCCGGCCCAGGGGGCGGGTCCGCCACGTGCGGCTAGGCGCGCCCGGCCGCAGGGCTCCGGGCCTGCGCAGGAGTGGCGGGGGCGGCGCGGCGACTCGGGAAACGCTCCGGGCTGCAGGAGACCGCGGCGACAGCGGCGGCACGCACTGTCCAGCACAGGATGGGCGGTCCAGGAGCCGAGGCTGGGGACGCTTTAGGTCTAGCCGCAAGTTCGGGCTCCGCGGCTTCCCGCGACCGTTAACCACGTGAGGACCCAGCCCACCAATCCCCGCCCAGCTCGGGGTTTGAAAAAAAAGGAGGGCGCGACGTACCCCACGGAGGCGGGACCGGCTACGCGATTTTGGCGCGAAACTGCCGGCTCCGCCCTCCGCTCGGCGCGCAGCCGGGCTGGGGTCGGGGGCGGTGCTGCGGGCCGGAGGCTGATCCCAGCTGCACGGTCGCAGCCCTGGAGGTGGAGCAGGCTCAGTCTAGCGGGTTTAGTCGGGGACGACTCCTCACCGTACCACCGGCACCCTGGCGTCTAAAACGAAGCGGACAGCGGGGTAGCGCCTCCGCGTCCTTGCGAGCCGGAAGCTGCCGGGCTCCGCGTGACTGCCAGGCGACGTCGAAGCAGCCGCCCCCAGCCCTGGGGCGCCGTGGGCGTGGCGACGCGGTCACATTCCAGAGTCGAGGTTGGGGCGCCCGGTGCTGACCCTGCCTCGGAACCCTTGCAAGCCCCGGGTTATCTCCCGTGGTAACTCCGCGGCAGGCGTTCCCATCCCCAGACGAGCCTTCCAGGGCCTTTTCCCCTTCTGGACCATGTCGAACAGAAGCAGCACCAGAACAAAGTGCCCACCTTGCCACCGCTGTCTGTTCGCCAGCACGCGGCAAAACCCACTGGCCCTGTTTGCAAAATGCACCTTTTGGGGTGTGGGGGCTGCCCTGTCAAACCATGTTTGAATCACCTCTTGTTACACATTGGAATTTCCATCCATTTTTCTGTTGTAAATAACCCCGCGATGTATATTCTTCTTGGTTTTTTGTTTTTCGGTTTTTTTTTTTTTTTATTCCTTAGGAAAACTTACTGCAGAAGTACTGGGTCAAAGAATTTAAAATGCCAAACTCCTCCAGAATGAATTTGCATTCTCTAATTTGCATTAGGTTTGAACACATTTGAATTCTGGATGTCAGAGAGTATGAATTTCATGTTTATTGATGTGGGTTTGTTTGTGGATTTTGTTTTGTGCCAGGAATCGAACCCAGGACCTTGCTGTGCATTTGGTTTGATTCACATTACTGGACTGTAGTCATGGGATTAATAGCCATTTGCATTTCTTTCTGTTTCCTTTATGGTAGCACTTTGTGCACAGTAACTAACTCTTTGTGATAGGTAGTGTGCTGACACCTTTCCAAGGCTAAAGCCAAGCCCAGTTTTTTAGATGACAACAACCTGGTACTTAACACCACGTGGTGTTACATCACAACTGATATAGTTACCTTACATCACAACTGATAGTATAGTGAAGGGTTAGATGTTCGCTAACTGATGTAAAATGTGTTTGTTTTGTTTTGGTTTTTTGTCTATTCGAGACAGGGTCTCACTATGTAGTTCAGGCTGGCCATGAGCTCACTTTGTAGCCCAGGCTGGTCTTGAATTTGCAACGATCCTCCTGCCTCAGCCTCCAGAGTGCTGGGATTACAGGCATGTGCCACCATGCCCAGCTTGTGTTTTTTTTTGTGGCTGTTGTTTTGGTTTTTGGTATGGGGACCCAAAATGAAGACTGCTAAATTTCAGCGGAGCGGAACTCTACACACGGACGTTTAAGGAGAGGCTTTCTCTGACACCAGTTGCCAAAGCCAAGGACAGTTGCTAGCATCCTCCAGCTAACACCTCTCCTGTCACTTCTCATGGCAAAATTCTTTAATATGGACAGTTAACATTTTTTCAATTTTATGTGAATGTAAATAACCTTTAAAAATTTCTGTTTTTTCATTGATCTGTAACATGAGTTGTACATGAAGTGTGTCTTGTAGATAAATGAGTCCCTTAGATTCCTGTCCCTAGCTCAACTTTTGTTCCATAGTCCCTCCTCTGTAAGGATTCTGCTTACTCCAGTGTTAATCATGCAAGCACACCACCCCCCAATGCACACAACACAGGCACTCTTTCACAACATCCTGCTTTATTGCCTTAACCAGGTTATAGCTGTCTCAATGTTATTTGTTACTATCCCTTTCTAGAAAAAATTAAGTAGGGGCTTCTGGGTAGGGACTTCTTTCTCTATTTTGTTTATTGCAGCGTTTTGATGTAGCTTAGGTATTTACTATATTATGACTGATTTTAAAAAAACTTACTTAAAATGTTTGATGAAGCCCGGATGTGGTGGCATACACTTGTTGTAATCCCAGCATTTTGCATAGCTTCAAAAACTCTGTCTCAAAAAGACCAAAAAAAAAGTTCAATGATTTGTTTTCTAAATTGGGAGGACAGAAGGTTCAAGGACAGCCCAGGCAACTTAGTGACTTGGGGAGACAGTGTTGCAAAATAAATAAAAGAAGGGTTGAGGATGTAGCTCAGTGTGAAGGCCCTGGGTTCAGTTCCCAGTAACCACCAAATAAAAAATTTAAGATTCAGCGGTAAGGGCTGGGGATAAGACAGCTATTGCTTAGCATTCAGGAGATCCTGACTACACACACATACGCGCACACACATACATGCTTCTGGAATAATTCTAGGAAAATCCAGCCATTTTTAAAACAGAAATACAAAAGAAATCAGAAACCTAGGCCCTGCCTCTTCCAACGAAGCACATGGCAGACATGGTGTTACAGTTTAATGACAGCAACATCCTAACCTAACTGAAACTCGAAATGACTGGTCTGATTTTTTAAACTTCATGCTCCTCTGAGAACAGCACACACTGTACTGGAAAGAAGAATCACACCCACCCGCCCCAGGACAGACTTCTGGCTCCTTTCCACACCCAACATTTGTCATGTTGCTAAGCAGTTTTGCAGACTCCACATGCTTCTGGCACTTGCTGTAATAACCGAGTAAAAATCTTGCT
This sequence comes from Dolichotis patagonum, assembly GCA_004027295.1. Classification (NCBI taxonomy): domain Eukaryota; kingdom Metazoa; phylum Chordata; class Mammalia; order Rodentia; family Caviidae; genus Dolichotis; species Dolichotis patagonum. Next base: position 9,521 of record PVJX010018006.1, read on the forward strand.
TCTGGCTGTGGTGAGAACAAACTTAACCTGTTTGTCCTCTTGGACCTGTGACATGGCAAGTACGGTAAAAGCCTTTAATGTTATTGTCAGCCCTTCACCTTCCTTGGCTGCAGTGTAAACAAGATTCTTGCCCTGAAGATTTACAAGCCAGATTCCTAAATCACCTGGTATATATAACACATGGATATGTGTGCATATTCCTGTCTACACAGGCTTTGCTGTCTGAATGAAATCCTTCAGAACCAAGAACTGAGGTTTCTTGGTGATATATAACATCTGTAGGAATGTCTCATAAGTCTAGTGGGTCTTTACCCACAGCCAGATTTTTTTCCAGTTTTTGCTTTAGATCTGAAGGAGTAATTCATCTCTAAAGGACCTAGTCTACTAGATTTTTTTTTTTTTTGTACTAGAAATTGAACTCATGACCTCACACTTGCCAGGCAAGTGCTGTGCCACTGAGCTATATCCCCGGCCCAGGTAATATGCTACAAAAGTTCCATTGTTAGCTGAGCTTGGTGGTACATGCCTATAATCCCAGCACTCAGGAGGCTGAGGTAGGAGGATCACTGCAAGACCAGCCTGGGTTAGTGAGTTGGCAGCTAGCTGAATCACAAAGACCCTGTCTCAAAAGAAGTTACAAGAAAAGTTCAACTGTCTTCATCTTTCTTATCACTACCTTTCCCCTTCTGCTTGTTCTCTCAACAAACCTGAACTTATATTAACCCAGCTCTAACTGTAACCAACTGCCAGCTGGCCCCAGGAATCTAAGTCTCAGATTCTAGCACTGCTTCTGTTTGGCTTTTCAGATATAATGTCGCTTATCTTACTATCCCCTGATGGATGCAGTTATCTGAGTATTTCATCACCTGTTGATCAGCTTATGCTGTGAGTACACTATAAACAAATCCAATTCTTCCTTAGTTCAGCATGTGAAACCAGTGTTTTCTCTCACAGACAGTGTTCAATAAGTGATATGTGTGTTTTGATTATGGTACTGTTTAAGACTAATGTGTACTTTCTGTTTTTGTTTTTGTTTTGAGACAAAGTCTTATTTTCAGGCTGGCCTTGAACTCACTACCGTAGCCCAGGCTAGCCTCAGACTTGTTCGGGGTTTTAAAGTCAGTAAATACATTGTGTGGCTTCTGATAGTCTCGAAATAAGTTTCCTTAAGTGGATAAGATAGTTGAGTTGTGCACAATCCACTAACATACTTAAATTACAGCAGTGCTGGGCACAGTGACATATACCTATAATCCCAGCATTCTGGGAGATTGAGATAGGAGGATGGCAAATTCAAATCTAGCCTGGACAGCTTAGTCACTAAATGAGACCCTATCCCAAAATTAAAAAAAAAAAAGGATGGCCCTGAAGCAAGGCCAGCAGATTGCTATAGCTGCTAGTTTCAAACAGGAGTCTAAAAAGAATTCTTTCTGTGGTCTATTGGCCATTTCAGAACTTTGGAAATGGAATGGTCAATTCATCAGAAAGAAATAGCAGGTGAGTGTGGCAGACTTTTGGTGGCCTGCAGGAGAGAGACCCTGGCGTTTGGGGACCTGCACCATGTGGCTGACTTGGTGCCAGGAGAACAAGGAACTCCTCCCCTCTCTGAGGGGCGGCTATGAGTGTGGCAGACTTTCAGCAGCCCGAAGGAGACCCTGGCGCCTGGGGACCTGTACCATGAAGTTGACTTGGTTGACTCGGGGTGCCAGGAGAACAAGGAACTCCTCCCCTCCCTGGGGGGCAGCTGTCAGCCTGCCAGTGCACGGGTTGAGAATCAAACATCTCATGTCGTCCAGTCCCCCATCCTGTGCCCCCCCCTTAGCAAGTGGGAGCCAGTGAACTACACATCTTGTGAAAAGATTGGCTATGTTATTTAGTATGAACTCCCCATATGCAAAGATATGGATAACCATTTGGAAGAAAACAAGAGACAATATGACAGATAGCAAAGATCTCTGGTTGTCTAGCTTTGAAATTTATGCTTTCTTATGCCCCATTCTGTTCTGTTTTGTTGTGTTTAATTTTACCCTCTTTAAAATAAATTTTTTTTAAAAAAAGGGCAGGAATCTGGAAATGTAATTTACTTCCAAGACCATGGGTTCAATCTCCAGCACAAATCAATCAATCAATTAGAGCCAGGCACAGTGGCACACGCCTATAGTCCCAGAACTCTGGAGGCTGAGGCAGCAGGATTGTTGCAAATTTGAGACCATCTTGGGCTACAAAGTGATCTCAAGGCCAGCCTGAACTGCATAGCAAGACCCTGTCTCAAAAAGAACCCCCCCCAAAAAAAAGTCTCTTGGGGGCTGGGAATTTAGCTCAGAGGTATAAGCACCTGCCTTGCAAGTGTGCAGTCCTGAGTTCAATCCCCGGTACTGATAAAAAAAAAAAGTCGGTGCTGGGGATTTAGCTCAGTGGCATAAGCGCCTGCTTTGCAAACATGATGTTTGATCCCTGGTACTGTAAAACAAAACAAAACAAAACAAAACAAAACAAAAGAAACCCAGTCAATCAGGGCTGGGCATGGTGGCACATCACTGTAATCCTAGCACTCCGAAGGCTGAGGCAGGAGGATTCTGGCAAATTCAAGACTAACATAGTGAGACCCTAAAACCAAGAAATAAAAACAAACCAAGAAATAAAAACATCAGAACAGGGATAGTATCAGTTGTATAAGCACTTGAGAAACATGGATTCTGTACAAAAATTTTGGGTATCTACGATTCTCATGCAGTTGTTTCAGATCCTAAGCTAAGAGAGATCATAGAGCCTTTGGCCCGCATCTTGAAAGACTGGAGTCTACTGCAGTCAAGCAACCATACTAACTGCAAGACCTTTCTTAAGAGAAAGTACTGCTGACATCACTCCTAGGTGAAGAGTTCTAAAAGAAGAAAGAGTTCTCAACCAGCCTATCAATCTACTGCTCCTTAGCAATAGATTTGCAGCTACCAAAACATGCTTCCTACTGACTGGTTTAACTCCTTTCTATTGGGACTGAATCATACAGGGCCCTTTTCTCCAATATTTCTTTTTTCTTTACAGAGGCAGAAAAGGCTGCTTTTCTCTGTATTTTAATGAGTTGCAGTAACTAAAAATGTCATTTCACAGAAATGTCCTAAGCACAGGGACCCCTGAGTGCCCAACACAGTGTAGGCACTCAAAACACAGTGAGGTCATTGATTAACTGCCTCTCCCTTGGGGTTGTGACATGCACAGGAAATGACCTGGATGGCCAAGAGGACCGGCTGCCAATTGTTTGCTGGCCACACTGTGATTATTTAAACCAGCTTTGTGGAGATTACTGCAGCACGAAAGCCATAATGACTCTTCTCCACTGAGTCAAGGGGCCCTAAGGGAAGGGAAAAAAGACGGCCAGCTCATGCTGGTCTTTTGTTAGCAACAGGACTTGTTTGGGTATCACTGTGTTTTGATGAGTCAGTCGGAGTCAATTTGAAAGTTCTGTGAAAGGCCGCATTCAGCTCAGACATGACTGAGAGATGAGCTCATCCAGGGTGAGCTGGGTGGAGAGTGTCCAGCGGTGGGATAGGAGGGGCCAGTTGGTGGCATGCATATGAAGGTGGAAGAAACACACTGGTTTCTAAAGGTAGAAATCATCTCCACTCAGCAGTTGTCTATTAAATGTCTACCATGTTCAAGAGCCCCTGCAGCCTACCAACCGCGCATGACCTTAATCAGGTTAGAACTGAGAAATGTCCTAAGTGCTACAAAGAGCAGGGTGCTTCAGAGGGACCTGGGAGAGGGAGAGGGAAAGGGAAAGGGGTTTTAGTGCCAGCTAATAAGACAGGCACTGAGTCAGAGGTGTTACTGTATTTATGTTGTTTCATCTTTACAAAATCTCTTCAAAAAGGATGTTTTTATTCATATTTTACAGATGAAGAAAATGCACACCATGGATTTGGGGATATAGTCAGTGGTAGAGCTTCCGCTTAATGTGCACAAGGCCCTGGGTTAGATCCCCAGCTTGGAAGGAAGGAAGGAAGGAAGGAAGGAAGGAAGGAAGGAAGGAAAGAAAGAAAGAAAGAAAGAAAGAAAGAAAGAAAGAAAGAGAGAGAGAAAGCCAGCCAGAGAGGTTTAAAAAATGCCGGCATACACAATCACAGAGCAAGCATCATTGAGAGGATTTTCTTGATACTTCGCTGCTACTGGCTGAAAGCCTGGTTCCTCCTACTCCAGCTAGGATGAAGGAGTACTAATTGGGAGGCTGAAGAAGGCAGGGTCCCTTCTGAGCCGCACGCACACACTTAGTGCTGAGAAGGTGCAAAGTGGATCAGCAGGGAGTTAGCCTGGCACCCTTTTCCTGTTTCACCATAAAACCCAAATGAATCTTAAATTCTAAAATCAAGAAGAAAGATACAAAGACATATCATCCTATGTCCTGGAGGTTGTGTGTTCTTATCTATGATTGGGGTGAGTAGGAACTAGTACAGTCTTTTTGTTTTGTTTTGCTTTGTTTTTTTGTTTTTGTGTTTTTGAGATACTTGGTAGCCCAGGCTGGTTTCAAACTTGCAATGATCTTCCTGCCTCAGCGCCCTGAGTGCTGGGATTACAGGCACACGCCACCGCACCCAACTGCTGGTACAGTTTTATTTTTTTTAATTTTATTATTATTATTTGGGGGGGGCTGGGGATTTAGCTCAGTGGCTTAAGCGCCTGCCTGGCAATCATGAGGTCATGAGTTCAATCCCTGGTACCAAAAAGGAAAAAGAATGTAAGTATTATTATTTTTGGTACCGGGGATTGAACTCATGACTTACAACCTTGCACTTTCCAGGCAAGTGCTTATGCCACTGAGCTAAATCCCCGGCCCCTGGTACAGTTTTTAAAAGATTGTTCTGGTGATTTCTGTCACAATTTAAATGTTCATGCTCTTTCTTGGATTTAGCAACCCAACTGAAACATTTGTATACATTTACAAAGATAAATATATAACAGAATATTTATTGCTGTGTTACTAGTTCATTCAGTAAGTACTAAGTGGGATTCTTCTATGGCCCAACACTCTTCTGAGGACTAGGAATACACCAGATTCCTTACTTTCATAAAATTTTTGAGGCGTCCAATGGAGACAGACAATACAAAAGTAAACAGGTAGACATTTTATAGCTGGGTATGGTGGTACATGCCGGTATTGCCAGCTACTTGGGAGGCTAAGGTAGCAAGATCAAAAGTTTGAGGCCAACCTAGGCACCTTAATAAGACCCTGTCTTTAGGGGCTGGGGATTTAGCTCACGGGCATAAGCGCCTGCCTTGCAAGCACACCATCAATTCGATCTCCAGTACTGGTAAAAAGGAGAAAAAAAAAGACCCTGTCTTTAAAAAAGGAAAAAGAAATGTCATATAGTGATAAATGCTGTTTTAAAAAAAGGCAGAGTAAGGGACTAAAAAATGGTGAGATGTTAACACATTCATGTAATCCCAACACTGTGGGAGACTGAGGCAGGAGAATCACACGTACAAACCCAACCTGGGTAACAGTGACTTAATGAGACCCTGTCTCAAAATAAAAAAGAAAAAAGGGCATGTAGGTCAGAGTGAAGACCCTGAGTCTAACTCCCAGTCTCAGAAGAAGGAGGAAGAAGAGGAAGGAAAAGATGAAGAGGTAAGAGCAAGGAATGCTATCTGGAGGAGGTGGCACTTGAACAGAAACCTTAATGAAAATCAGACAGATGGAGATCTGAGGACACTTGTAATTGTTTATAGTAGTGAAATTTAGCATTGATTTTACTACCAAAAATTGCAGCCACTTAAATATCCCTGACATGCTAAGTAACTACAATTTGCAAAATAATGAACCAGAGCTACATGTACAAAATGAAAAGATGTCCATTGTATAATGAAAAGATGCTAATGATTTTTTAAAAAACAAATATTAACCTAAAGCATATATATTTACCACGGAAAAATGTGCAGAAGTGTACAAAGTTGTCCAAAGTCCTGACTTCTCTGTTAGGATTTTCAAAGGCACAATCCTTTCAACTTCTACCCCCTGGAATGAGCTAGGACGACAGGCACATGTAAACTTTTCCTTTACTGCTTCTATCTTTGAAATAATACTATGAAAACAATTGATTCCCTGAAAAGGTTTTTTTTTTTTGGCACTAGTGATCAAACTCACGACCTCGCACTTGCAAAGCAGGCACATATGCCACTGAACTAAATCCCCGGCCCCCCTCAAAAGTTTGAAAGAAGTTGCTCCTTCACCTACATAGGGTGACAATAGCTCTTCCAGAATAACATTAAGTAATAGAGGTGATGAGGATTTGGTCTTTCTGCTGACTTTAACAGGGATATGAAGAATGATACTGGCTGATGAGGTTTACTTATGTACATGTGAACATGCACAGGATTTATGTTGGTGCCAGGCTAAAGAAATATCCCTCCAAATATACTGGCACACAAAGGCTAAGGCAGGAGGATCACAAGATCAAGGTCAGCCTGGGCTACTTAGCCAGACTCTGTCTCAAAATTTAAAAAGGCAAGGGAGGTCGGGGGATATAGGTCAGTGGTAGAGCACCCTTGGGCTCAATCCCTAGAACCGGGGGAAAAAACCCCCGAAATTATCCTATCCCTTCTGTCACTCAGAACAGTCATGGGGAATGAACAGTAAATAATATAAAAGTTTACTATCTCTATTATTCTGGGTTTTTTCTCATTGTCCTTATTTATATGGTAAATTGGATTAATTTCTTTATATTGTGCTATTGCAGACAGCTAAATTAATTATAAATATTACAGACCAGTGGACAGAGCCAGGCCCTCAAAAGAGAACTGTGGCAGGAGGTGGGTGAGTCAGGCTTCAAAACAAAGAAAAATAGTCTACCCACAGAGTTCCCCAGGGGATGAGCAGAGTGATTGATATTCTAAGTAGGCACCCACCACCATGAGTGGGGCTAAAACCTCCCTTACCCATTCATTCCAGGACACCCTGACACTCCTTGTTCAGTCCCTATATGCTGGGTGACTTGCTTCCCCATGTAATCGGTTTTACAGAAGTGGCTATATTGTTGTAATCTTATTGATTCACCATAGTTTTGCCCTCCCTCACACCATGTTGTGATTTCCCATTGGATCAGTATTACCTAAGCAACTATACTTGCAATCTTTTTTATATATATATATATACTTGCAATCTTATTAGTTGACTACAGATTTTGTGGTGTGGTTTTGCTCAATAAAATATGTTTGAGGAGTGGGCTTGACAGGCAACTCACTTTCTGGGAGGGCCCCTTCTGTTTAGACATAAGCTATCTTTCAATAAATTCTGCTGGGGATTTAGCTCAGTGACATAAGCGCCTGCCTGGCAAGCGCGAGGTCCTGAGTTCGACCCCTGGTACCTATTAACAAAACAAACTTTAACCTGCCTAAGCAACTGGCCTGACTACAGACATGTACAGTGGCCCCCGTGCCAGAAGGTTTTTTTAAACCTTTATTTTGAAACAATTTTGGTATAGCTTTAATGTTGACTTCTCTTATTATATGTGAGGCCATGCTCCCTTTTCATATATTTATTTATTTGTTTACTGGTACTGGGGATCGAACTCACAACCACACACTTGCCAGGTAAATACTGAGCTAAATGCCAGGTCCTGCTTTTCATATATTTAAACCAGCACTTCTGTTCCTCTCCTGTGACTTACTTGCCCTTCTAGGAACCTGTGACAGTAGACTCAACAAAAGCGGTCAGGCCAAAACCGGGTGTCATGAGACACAGAGCTTGGAGGTGATGGAGAATGTGGGGCCCTAACAGAGGCGTTGGCAGGACTGAGACCTTGACCCCAGGCTGGGGCTTCCATGGCAAGGAGAAGCCTTTAGGTACCGCTAGAAGAACCACAAGCCGAGCAAGTCTGGATTCAGGACAAAGGGTCAGAGTGCAATCAGAGCTCAGGAACCAGATCAGAGCTACTCACTAAACTGGATCCAAAGGCAGGACAGCAAGGGGCATTCATCCCAAACGTCCCTGTTCCTGTACACGGGACAGGAGTTTTTGACATTTCTGTCATTACAACAGAATACCACAGACTGGAACTTACAAAGAACTCACGACCTCAGGTTTGCCAGGCAGGCGCTTAAGCCGCTGAGCTAAGTCCTCAGGCCTGAGAAAAGCATTCTTTTCACAGCTTTGGAGGCTGGGATGTCCAGTCTGGGGGACTGCCTCTCCCTGCTTTGTAATACGCCAGAGGAATCACATGGCAAGAAGATGCTTGAGAAGGAGGCAGGGTAGGCACAGTGGTGGCAAACCTTCTAGAGATGAGTGACCAAACAGCAACCCAAAACCCACTTACTTATCACAAGGTACCAACTCTGCAATCCTGAGGTTTTGGTTTAGAAAAAAACAACTCATGCATTAAAAGAAAAACAGAGTAACAGAACTTTCAATGATGCAAACTGCCCCCTGTGCTTGCATGCCATAGATTTGGTACCACTGAACTGAGGGTAGGGGCTGAACTTATCTTTTATGTGGTCTTTTTTTTTTTTTTGACAGGGTCTCACTGTATAGCTCAGGCTAGCTTTGAACTCATTATGTATCCCAGACTGGACTTGAACTCGCAGCAATCCTTCTGCCTCAGCCTCCCAAGTACTGGGAGCACATGCATGCACCACCACATCTGGTTATGTGGGCTTATCTTTTTATCAGGAACCCAGTACCCTAATCATGGCTCTCATCCACTCATGAGGGTTCTGCCTCTTAAAAAATCCCACCTCTTAATGTTGTTTTTATTTATTTTGGTTTTTTGAGCAGGGTCTTGCTGTACAGTCCCAGCTGTGTGCCTTTTATTTTCTTGTTAACTTGCCAACTGCCAGTTTATTTAAACAGATGGTGTTACTGAACCTTCAGAGGGAAGAAGGGGAAGTTCTTTTTGCCTCCAGTGGCTGTTTGAGAAGAGACTGTCTAGGTCAAGGCACAGCTGGTTCATGTGTCCCAGAAGAAAGAGGTGGCAGCAGGTGGTGTGGTCATGGACTCCCCATCAGTTCCCACTGCTCTCGTGGGGGCTGAACCAGGAACCACACCGCAGCAGCAGGAGCCAGTTCCTTTCTTCTCAGCTTGGAAAACCTGCAAAGTTCTGACATAGGGCCCATGAGATAGGACCTCCAAATAATCCAAATAACATAAAGGAAATATAACTCCCGACCTGCTAGATGTCTCATATGCCGCGTTCCTGTTCTCTAAAATTAAAGAATGAATTCCAGGAACAATGGAGGTTAAGAATAGGAAGTATTTATTTATTGATTTATTTTTGTCTTTCTGGGACAGGGTCTCCCTAGGCAGTTCAGGCTGGCCTTGAACACACTTTGTAGTCCAGGATGGTCTCAAACTTGCAATGATTCTCCTGCCTCAGCTTCTCTTGAATGCTGGGATTACAGATGTGTGCCACCACGCCTGGCTAGGAAGTACTTTTTGAGAGAAAGTTTCTAAGAGGGACAGAAGGGGGTCCCAAGTGAGTGAGTGGCATAGGGAACAACTTTCTCAAAGGAGTTTATATTACAGAGTAAAACCCCGTGGTGAGGGAGTGTAAGGCGGGACAAAACTACAGTCAGCTAATAAGATTACAAATATAGTCACTTAGGTAATGTGGATCCAATGGGAGATCATAAAGCAGTTGTGAAATGGAACAAACCTATGATCAGCTAATGACTACAACTAGTCACTTAGGTAATACTGATTAAATGGGGATCAAGTGAGAAGCAAGTCACGTAGCAAGTGTACATAGACGGAACAAGGACTTCCAGGGAAGGAATGGGCTAGGGAGGTTTTGATCCCCCACCCAGGAAATTGATGTCTGTTAGAGTATAAATCACTGCTGTTTCTCCCCAGCGGAGGTATGTGGGCGGAGTCATTTTTCTTTTTTTGAAGCCTGACTTTCAAGAAATGCACCTGCAGCCACAGTTGACTTTTTCTCATGGGCCCAGCCTTGTCTGACTGCCTAGAGTATTCCTAAATAACTTAATTATCTGTTATAGTTCCACCAGCCTCATAGGGAACAGGTTTGTGCAAAAAAATTGCCCATTTTTCTGTTGCTGATGCTTTTCTGGTTATAAGAACTTGAAGCAAATTCAGGATGGTAGAAGCAGGCCTAAGGCAATAGGGAATCTGCCCACTCAGTTTTATCAGGGTAAAACCTCCAGCGATCCCGGAAGCTGCTCCCCAGATCCCGGAAGCTGCTCCCCAGCCGAACCTACTGCCCTCCCAGTACCCTCTGTAGGGCGGAGTCAGGTCGCTGATTTGAAGCAAAGTTTCCTATTTAAGATGATAAGGGGAATTCCCTGCAGTAGGGGGATTTCACTTCTTTCTCTTTCCCACAGAAATTGCAGAATCTGTGTGGCTGGTCCTGGACTGAATCTGCAACCCGGATTAAAGCATCTCTCAGGTCCCTTTCTGAGGCTGGGGACTTTGCGGCAGATCAGTGAAGGTGCTTGGGCTGGTCCGCGAGGCCTTAGAAGCTCCGAGGTTCCGCACAGCAAGGCCAACAAAGGAATCGCTGGGGATCTCCATTAGAGACAGAAGCTCATTTTCTTTCACCTGAATGCAGAAGCATGTGCTGAAAACGCTTTTGCCAGATAATTTTCATTGAAATTATTATTTATCTCCAAGTTGGAACATTCTCTCTCAGCGCGACTTTCTGTCCTTCCATTTCAGCCATGCTCTGGAGGCAAAATGAAATTCCTTCGTGGAAAGTTAAGGATTCTCTCTGGACCTCTCAAACCTGGTGAGATTACAGCAGAGGGAGCAGCTAGAGGCGACCCGCCCAGCTATGAGTCCCCCAGTAGAGTGCCAGCCTCCAGAAGGAGCCCACAACGGAAGAGGAGAGTGCATATTCCCACACTCAAGTGACACATCCACAGCTGGACGACAAGCACATCGCTCAGCAGGACGGGGTACATAATCTGTGGGGCTCCATAAAATCGAAGTAGAAGGAAAAGGGGCAGGGGATTTAGCTCAGTGGCATAAGCGTCTGCCTGGCAAGCGTGAGGTCTAGAGGTCGTGAGTTAGGTCCCTGGTACAAAAAAAAGAGGCAGGAAAAGGGCTGGGGGCGTGGCCGCAGGTGACGTGTTTACCTATTGTGGGCAAGCCCTTGGCCTCAATCCCCAGCGCTCCAAACGAACAACAAAAAAGTAGGGCAAAATGATATTAAAGTTACACATAAAGACAAATATTGTACGGTAGAAGTTGCCCGAGTAGTCAGTTCAGAGAGACAGAAAACAGGGAGGTGGTTTCCAGGGGCTGAGAGGAAAGGGAATGGGGTTACTGCCTTACTGGATACAGAGCTTCAGATTAGGAAGGCGAAAAGTTCTGGGACTGGATGGTGGTGATGATTTCACAACAAAGTGCCACTTAACTATACACTAAAAAATTAAAATCTGAGCCAGGCATGGTGGTCCATACCTGTAATCTCAGCACCAGGGAGGCGGAGGCAGGAGGATTGCAAAGTAGAGGCCAGCTTGGGCTACATGGTTTTATTATAAACAGCTAAATTACGTAGAAATATTATAGGGAGACAGGGCTAGGACCTCGAAGAAACCAGTGCAGAAGATAAGAACAAATTAGAACTGTGAATGGAAGTACATGGAAGACCAGGGTTCAAGACAAAGATGGAATGACTATACTTACACACTTCCCTGAGGGATAAACAATAATGACTGATAATCTAAATAGGCATCAGTCACCTGGGTGGGGGACCAAGACCTGCTTGACCTGTGCCTTTAAATCAAACATTAAATTTTTTGCATGAATTTTACCCTCATCTTTATACTCTTGTGTTAGTTCCTCACTGTGACAAAATACCTGAATGTTTTTTCTTGCTCAGTCTGGGGGTTCCAGTTCAAGTCAGTGGCCTGTTACCTTTTGCTCTGTGGTGAGGCACCTCGTTCTGGGGAGAGCTCAAGTCGTAGGAAGCTGTTTACCTGGGCGCAACTGAAAGCAAAGAGAGGGAGAGGCGGGGCCCAACATTCCCTCGAGGCCACACCACAGTGACCTCACTTCCTTCCACTGGCTCCACCTCCTAAAGCTCCCACAGCCTCCCAGTGGAGTCCTACACAGGCTAAGGACCAAGCTTTCAGCACACCAGCCTTTGTGTGTGTGTGTGTGGGGGGCATTCGAGACCCAAATTATAGCAGTTTTGCAATGCCTATTTTATTTCTTTAGGAAAAAGGAAGGAGAGAGAAGTATGCGCTCAACAGGACAGGTTTATTGCTGCAGAACAAACCTGAGCGGGATGCTCTGGCACCAGAGCCCAGGCCAGCTGCTGTGAGCAGGCTGTGGGGTCTGTGTGGGGTTGTGAGGAGGGGGAGTCAGTGAGAGGCGTTGTGGTCCCTGCCCAGAACAAGGCTTGACGTGCACAGGCTGTCAGGGCTGCCTGAGGCTGAGGCTTGGGGAAGCATCAGGACTGAGAGTGTCGGAGTCCCCAGGGGCAGTCGTGGGGCGAGAGGGGTTTAGCGGGATCTCTGATCAGGATGTCAGGGATTGGACTGCTTCAAGACCACTTTACTTGGCTAGGGCCAATTTGAAACTTTAAATGCAAGTAGCAAGGGTGTTTAACTCAGTGCTTGGAATCATGGAAGCTGGGGGTGCTTGCCTCGCATGCACAAGCCCTTCTGGGTTCAAAGAAGGAAGGGAGGGAAAGAGAAAAGGAAGGAAAGAAAGAAAGAAGGAAGGTCGATCCAAACAGACTCACTGAACTGACACGATTTAAAGTTCCAGGTCACTAGAAGAGACACACACAAGCAGGCAGAGGGAAGCGTGGAAGAAGAGGACTCCTAGCACAGCACCTGTGGGGAGCCAGCCAGGGGCTCACAGATACTCTCATGGGTGACACCGGCCAGGTTCCCTTCTTGTAAGGCCTCTGTCTTGCCACAGGCCTGCCACCCCAGCCCATGACTAACAAGATTTCTCAAGTATCTTTAGGACTCAGAGCCAGGAAGGCTGGCTCAGAGAAGGGATGGGCAAGAGGCCGAAGTCCCCAGAAGTGCTGGGGCTTGGGGATGGCCACCACCATGCCCCATTCCATAGGACATGAGCAGAGACACAGCTGCAGTTGTGCAAGAAGCACCTGGCACACACCCCATTGTTGCATGGGATTTCACAAAACACAGATTCAAAGATGAATTTATTAAACATTTCAGCAAGGCCTGGTGGGGCATACCTGTACTCCCAGCAGTCTAGGAGGCTGAGGAAAGAGGATTGCAAATTCAAGTCCAGCCTGGATAATTTAGGGACTTAATGAAAGTGAGACACTTATCTCAGAAAAGGTGTGTGAGACACAAACCATGCAGGGTCCAGGAAGACAGAGAAGTCAGTTTGCCCTTCCTGTGAGCCAACCGGCCAACAGGCTAAGAATCAAGAAGTGTATCTTACCCCCCTCTCCCTCATAAGCAACCAGCTAGTTCAGAGGACAGGCTGAGTTGATAGCAAGCCAGATACAAAAACAACTAAATGCTTATATTGTTGGACTGATGTTGCAGGCCTAAGGCCGGTAGTCTGAGCATCTATTAGGAGGATAACAGTGTGCAGTATAGCAAATATGGGGGATTTCCTTCTGTCTTACCTTGATCACTGTGGGTTTGAGGCCAGCCTGGGCTACCTAAATGAATTCAAGGCCAGCTTGCACTACACAGTAAGACCCTGCCTCCAAATAAATAAATAAAAAAAAATAACCAAACAAATAGGAAAAGGGTATGTGTGTGGGGGGGGTTGTTGGGGCTGTGGCTCAATACTAATGCCCTAGCTCAATCCCTACTACCATAAAAAGAAAAAAGAAATCAGTGCAGGTACAGTAATGCATGCCTGTAATCTCAGCTACTCAGGAAGCCAAGGGAGAAGATAGGAAGTTCAACTTAGTGAGACCTTGTCTCAAAATAAAAAAAGGGCTGGAGATGGAGCTCAGTGCTTCCCGGGTTGAACCTTCGGTGCCACCAAAGAGAGGGGAGGCACTGGGGTGTAGCTCAGCAGTACTGCTTTTGACCAGCAGGCCCAAGGCTGGGAGTTCCATCTCCAGCACAGACAGACACACACACACACACACACACACACACACACACACACACACACGGAGTTTCAGGATGACAGTGATAGCGCAGGGCCCTTCCAGTTCAGGATCTTACCTAGGCTGTACTGATCACACTCCCATGAAACTAGGTTTGTTCCTGGGTGGGGGAAAAGAGGGTGTCTGGAGTATTTTTTAAAAGGTCCTCACACCTCCAGAAATCTGAGAAAACCTCCCAGTGGAGGAGGCAGAGGCAACTCATCTCTCTGGCAACAGCTGTCTCCTCTCCCACCTCCCTGCTCACTGCTGAGCAGTCTGTGATCTTCGCTGGGTCAGGAGATCCTGGACTGTAAGTTCCCGGGGTTGATAAATGGAATCCAGTCAACGTCAGCACAGAGCAAGCAGTTTCCCTAGTTGCTCACTTAGGCCAGGGTGGGCATGCAGGAGACCATAGGAAGGTGGATTGGCCCCTGAAGGCTGGACGCCGGCTTGGGAGGAGGGGAAGGAGGTCCCTGGCCTTTCCTCCCAGTTGCTCCCTGTAGAGGAAGACAGGACAGAGGTGGTCTTCTTCCTCTATTCCCTAAATTCTTACAGGGAGCATAGGCTGAGGGTGATGTGTATTTTCTTGGTAGAGGCCTCAAGCTGTGTCTGGGCTAACACAGATGTTTTTCTTGGACTGAGAGCTTTGCTTTGAGCATTGTCTGGATCATATTAAGGAGGATTACGCTCTCCAGCGGCTCTTGTGAACTCTTGTTGCATTGGTTACCTTTCTGGGAATATTCAACTTGGGAGGACCCCTTTCTATGTCCTGTGCTGTGCAGAGCCCAGGGCAGCTTCCCCCACAGCACAACAGATGGCCTTCCCCTGGGGTGGCACATGATGCCACCTAGCTAGATGGGTGAGGGACAATCTGCAGTGCCCTGTGCCCTTTTCTCTACTGCTAGTGGGCTTGTTTTTCTTTTTCTTGTTACTGGAGATTGAACTCAAGGTCTTATACATGTTAGGCAGGTGCTCTAACCTGAACCTTTAAAAGAAAGATTTTTAGCCAGCTGTGGTGGCACATGCCTATAATTCTAGGATTTGGGAGGCTGTGGCAGGAACATTACTGTGAGTTCAAGGCCAGCCTGGGTTACATAGTGATTTCAAGGCTAGCCTGAACTAATAGTAAGCCCCTGTTTTGAAAAAAAAAAGTTTTTTCCTTCTAATTTTGAGACAAGGTTATGTTAAGTTGCCAAGGTTGGCCTCAAACTTACAATCGTGGCTCAGTCTCCTGAGTACTTGGGATCAAAGGCATGTGCCATGGTGCTTGGCTTTTCTTTTTCCTGTTAGCTCAGGAATAAGTAGATTCACCAGAACTGAGGTCAGCCCTGCCCAGCCTACCGGGCACAGGGCCAAGGACGGAGAGAAACACCTTGGAATCCCAGTGAAGATAGACAGAAGGGGCCTGGCGAGGCTGACAAGCTGGGGTTTTGTCCTAGGAATCAAGCATGATAGCTTGAGCCATGTGGAGCTGCTCTGGGTTATGTGCTAGGACCGGCAGTGGAAGCTGGAGTACCCCTGTGATTCTGCGGATTCTGGTCTTCTGGTTGATCTTGCCACGCCAGCCCCTTTGACATTCCGCAGGCCTCAGCTGGGAGTCCTGTGTGTTTAGGTTTGGTTTGGCTGAAGATAAGGTCTTGCATGTTGCCCAAACTGGCCTTGAATTCACAATGCTCCTACCTCAGCCTCCCTCTGTGCACGTTTACATGTCTATCAAGAATAAAGACAGGATCTGTGGGTAACTAGGATTTGTTCTAGTGTTATATATTCATAAAGGGCTCTGAAGAAAAACAACCAATCCTCTGCCCAACCCAAAAGGGTAGTTTTTCTTCTTTTTATTTTACCCATTATTGAACCTAGAGCTTTGCGCTTGCCACTAGGAAAGCTACTGAGTTACATCCTTAGCTTTCTATTTTTTTTGTTTTGAGACAGGGTTCCGCTAAATTGCCCAGGCTGGCCTTGAACTTGTGATCCTCCTTCCTCAGCCTCCTAAGCAGCTGGGATGACAGGCCCACATTATTGCACCTGGCAAAGGTGTCTCATTTCACATGACTAAGTCATGACCCTTTCAGCAAGAGTTCAAAGCACCTGGTCACAGATAACGCTTTCAATAAAACAGTACATACTCATACTCCTTTGTATAGTAAAGCCTGAAATGAACAATGGCTACTTTTCAGGGCTCTGGCAAGCAAAGCTGGATGAAGGACAGGGCAGGAGGGGCTGCTACAGGACCACCTTTCACCCCCTCCCTCACTGCCCCTTTAACCTTGGTGGCCTCTGTACTGAACTTCTGACATTAGAAAATGGTATTCAACTGCTCAGGTTATTAGGCAAGTGCAACACTCGCCAAAGCTCACCTTGATAATCTCTGACACAGATTATCACAGGAGGTGGCGGCTGTGGAGTAGTGAAAAACTGGGCTTGGTGTCAAAAGCCTGAGCTCTCCAAGGCTGGCTCAGCTGCATTTTCTCAGGGAAAAAAGGGCTATCTTACAAGGCTGCTGAGTCCACCGGAAATCACAGAAGCCACGGCAAACTGCTTGCCAGCGCCAGTCAGGCTCAGCTCATCTACAGCTGCCGGCACTGGTGCTGTACCCTCCCGCCCGCCCCGATTTAATCAAACAATATAAAGATAACATTTTAAAAGTTGCTGTATTCAAAATTAATAATAAACTTTAGGGTAAATAAGCTTTAAATCAAAAGTACATAAGCAAAAATAAATAAATTTACACCAACCCCACTAACCTAATTTTCAGAGTAAAGCCATTTCCCATTACAGCACTGTTATCCCGGGCACCAACCTGTGGTGAAACTTTTGACAGTTTATCACTTAAAACAAAAAAACAAAAACCAGTAAAAACAACAAAACAAAACAAAACTGAACACTAAGTGAGATCTTTAACAAAACCCTAGATTTACCATTTTTTAATTTTAAATAACAAAACTTTATAGTTTTATACATAATCCAATGCAATGCTAATATAGTTAGCATTTTGGCTTGAGGAGCTGGTATGTAACATGGAAACTATAAACAAGTAGTCTTCAAACCATGAGATACAAATAAAAATGGGCAAGTACACAGTAGAACAAAAACCAAAGACACTACTAACAGGGGAAATATCTGAAGGCTTTACATCCTTTACTGTCCATGATGGCTTTTGGAATTATGATTGTTTGACATGTAGAACGTTTGACATTTTAGATACAGCCTTTATTTTTTCACAGTAAGTTAAAAAATCCATAATAAGATTCTGTACAGACTTCACTGGTCTTGCAAGTAGTCTCTAGGAGTTTGCAATCTGATAAAAGGGTAACATGACAATTTACTGTATTGCCCTAATTTCATACTTTCTTGTTCACAATGAATCACTTTGGGAATCTATTCCAAGGGTTAAATACACAAAGTGTCAAGAATAAAATGTTTTCCACTCTTGCATAAAAATGTGTACAGTGTATCAGGAATGGAAAACTGGTTTTCCCGGGCCAGGCTTCAGAGATTTCTGCTGCCAGATCAAAGGCTCCTCCTGTTTTATTGCTCTATTGTTCTGAGGATTAATCATCCAACCCTGGCGTTTCTCCTTGTTGAATCCTAGATGCTATCCTGATGGCTTCTTCCAGAGATGGCTGTTCTCCAAGCTGAAACAGGAACACACACATCAAACAAACAATTCGAAAGCCACAATCAAGATAAGCCCAAGAAATGTTATGTGCTAGAAATAAAACTTCTCTCTGGTTAACAGAGGGTAGTTAAAAAATATTACGCTGACTCAGCCATTAAGAGCACAAATCCAAACTTCTGCAGGGGTTTTAGGGTTCCCATAAATCCTTCATACATGTAAGGGACAAAAGATGGTCGCCTTGGCTGGTGGAGGTGGGCAGCTTCCTGAATCCTGCCTTACTTAGCCCTACACCATAATCTAAATGAAACTGACCAACAGGTGAGATGTTCCTGAAAGTGTTCTAACCTGTCAAGTACACACATGGAAAGCAAACTATGAATGGAGAGAACTGTCTCTAGCACCTAGGACTATGGATTACCTGCCTGGATCCAGTGACGGCCCAGAGAATAGCACCCTTCTCGTTCTTCTGAATTCTCCCACTTAATTAATTAATTAATTTATTGAGATAGGGTCTCACTATGTAGGTCAGGTTAGCTTTGAACTCACTATGTAGCCCAAACTGGTCTTGAACTCACAGCAACCCTCCTGCCTGAGCCTGCCAAGTGCTGGAATCACAGGTGTGTGCCACCACACCTGGCTTCCCTACTTTAAAACAGGGCTGTGCAGGGATTCTCAGAGGATTAATATATGGTATGTGTGTACGTCTCCAAGGAGTGGCTCTCAAGTGTTTTACAGATTTCAGCCTAATCAGACTTACTTTGAAAGGAAAGGCTACCAGAAGGGTATATATAGAGATATGTGCCTGAAGATTCTCTTTGTCTTACAGTAAATTCTCCTAAGAACATGCAAAGGTAGTAAACAACAGTACAGATCTCTTTGAGATCACCTCAGATGTAGACATTTCCTGAAGTCTGATAGGTATCCAGATTATTCAGTGCCCTGCCTCCTGCAGCAGTCACATACCAAGCCCAGCACATCAGGTCGAGAGCCACATGCCACCACCACCCACTGAGAACAGCTTTCCCTTGTCCTCACCTGAACTGCAATCTGGGTGCCATTGGAGGTGGCTACTAGGGTCAGAGGTCTGGTTTCTGTGGTAACTAAGTGATGGCTGTGCTGCTGCTGGTGCCCCATCTCGGAGGAGGCTGTGTGGAACGCTGCTAGGTCCTGAGCCACAATCGCAACCTTAAGCAAAAACAAAACACACGTGAGGAATTAAATCTGTGATTCAAACAGGTTAAAGTCCATTTCATGCAGGGGTTGCCTTCCCATTCATAAGGGACTACTTCCTTCTGCACCAACTGCGTGCCCGGGGATGTGCCAGGTTCTGCTGCTGCGGAGGGGCAGCTCGAGATGTCACAGTGTGGACAACTCACGTGATGAAGGGGTACTTATTCCTGAGCATGGGTCAGAGGTAAAATACAGACTATTTTCTCCTATTTACCTGCTGCCTTTAAAACTAGACCTCTAGTTAATTAACAAGAAGAACTAGAAGGACCTGTGGTATTACTGACAACTCTTTTATTTTCCATCTCAGACTCAAGGGAGCCTTTACATATTCCTACTGGAAGCCTCTAGCCAGATGGTCTAACCAGTGTTTCTGTGACTCTTACTCCACAAATGTAGAGAACACAGAAAATGACAAGCACTACTTCTGTTATATGATCCTCTGACATTTGGGGCAGGAAGTAAGCTCAGTTCACAGTACTTGCTTAGCGTGGCCAGTGGTCTGATCCTCAGCATTGCAAAATAAATAAGAATAAAACCTGCTTCAAGGCTGGGTGTGGTGTTGCATGCCTGTAATTACAGCACTCAGGAGGCTGAGACAGAAGGAGCAAAGTAAGTTGAGGCCAGCCTCAACTTCATAGCAAAACCTTCTCTCAAATATATCAAGAAAAGAAAATAAAAAACAAAACAAAACAAAAACCAAACCAAAAAAATTGCTTCAGCCAAATTTAGACAATAAAAACTTAAATTGCTGTTTTACTTGACCAATAATCTACTAAAAATATCTGCTTTTTCTTGGCAAATGCAAGGTTGTGAGTTCGATCCCCGGCACCAAAAAAAAAAAAAAAACAAAACCCTGATTTTTAAGCTAATAGATATTTGGTTTAGATCAATTCCATTAATGTTCCATAATTTAGTAATAAAACTAGATTTCAGTCCAGCAATAACAAAACAGTTTACATACCTCCATAAAATAACAATTATAAACTCTTGAAAACAGAAAAAGCAACTATCTGAAAGCACTCGAGAACAATGAAAAGCAGGGGGAAAACTAGAAGATTATCAGCAGGAGGAAGCTGTCAGGAAGGTGGCACAGGCTCATAATCTTAGCACTCAAGAGGCTGAGGCAGGGAGACTGAGTTCAAGGCAGCCTGAACTCTACCCTGTCTCAAAACACAAAGCAAAAAACAAATAAAAACAAACCACACCACACCAAACCAACAACAATAAACAAAAAACCCAAAAGGGGACACAGTGGTTATATCTTTGAATAAAACCTTCACTGAGGGTGCTACCCAGGCCTGGCACACAGAGCAACGTAGCTCATCAGATGATGGAGTCCAAGGTTGCTGGAACAGTTTATGTTGAGAGGGATATGCAAGAAAGGGAAGAACAGGGGTGGGGGAGCTTCCTCAAATTCTTAAGACCCATAAACAACAAACATTTAGTTTCCAATAAAGCTGCAGTAAAGAGCAGCTGGAAGGCTGAGAAGATGAGTGATTTCAGTTCCACTCAGCACAAGAGCTATTTGGAGCCTGAATCCTACTTGGGAGGGTTGGTAAACACCTCTGGCTTTACACGGAAACCCTAAGTAAAGGCCATACTTTAGGAGTGAAGATTGTTATCAGCACTGAAGACTCACCCTAAGACCTGGTGACAAAATTAAAACAGACATGCCTAAAAGTTCAAACTGCAGACTCCACAGGTAATTTAACTGCCTGATTAAAAAAAAATCATTATCTTCAGAAAAACATAACAAAACTCAGAGCATGTATCACTCTTTCATTGAACAGTGAGGACTGCTGCCTTTATCACAGTGTAAGAATAGTTCTTAAATATATCAATCTATGTCACTTAAGGAAAGTAAACATTTAAACTGCAATGAATACATGAAATTGGCAAAAATCCAAAAGCAGCTTCACATCATTATGAAGAACGTGCACTCTCAGAGCCTATAGGTAGGTATGTAGACTGAAACAACCCTAAAATCAAAGTTTAGCAACATTTAATAAAAAAAAAAAAATATATATATATATAGATATCTATATATAGATATATAGATATATATATATATCTATCTTTGCACCAACAATACTACTCTTGGAATTTATGGCATGTTTTTTATGCATGCAAAATCAGATGTGCACAGGGTTGTGTGTGGTTTGAAGCAGCAAAAGATTTTAAGTAAATCATGGCACATCCAAATACTGTGATGTAGCCAGGTAAAGCTTCCTATATATGAAACAAATATTTCAAGATATGTGATTATGTTTAAAAAGTAAGATGTAGCTGGGAGTGATGATGCATGCCTATAATTCTAGCACTCAGGAACTGAGGCAGGAGATCATCATGCATTCAATGCCAGCCTGAACTACACAGTGAAATTCTGTCTCGAAGAACAAACAAAAGCCAGGCACAGTGGTGCACTCCTATAATCCCAGTACTCTGGAGGCTGAGGTAGGAGGATCGTTCCAAATTTGAGACCAGCCTGGGCTACAAAGTGAGCCCAAGGCCAGCCTGAACCACATGATGAGACCCTGTCTCAAAAAGAAAAAAAATAAAAAAGCTCTGTGTTCAATCCACTAGAAAGAAAGCAAGTTAAAAAAAAAAAAAGAAAAGAAAGAATGTACTTTTAACTAGGATGATGAAAGATGCCTTGAGGACATCTCAAGAATTAGCAAAACCCTACTCAAAAAAGGCTCAAGGGTATAAAACTGCATTTAAAAACAACTCCTCGGGGCTGAGGATTTAGCTCAGTGGTGTAAGAACCTGCTTGGCAAACGTGAGGTCATGAGTTCAGTCCCCGGCACCTAAATAAATAAATAAATAAATAAAAATAAAAAAAATAAAAACAACTCCTCAGAGACCTCTGCTGTAGAAGAACCTCTGAAATTAGTTTGCCAGGATTCAGTTCACCATGCTCAGCCATCCAGGCACTCAGATGGTACTACCACCCTGGTCCAAGGCGGCTTGCTTATTGCTTGAGCTGTGTAGACCTTGGCATCATCCGTTGATGCTAGTTTTACTGGCATGCAGACTGCAAGAGTTGTAGATTAGGTGGGATTATGAATTAACTGTTGTCTTTATCTGGAGATTAACTATGATTTAAGGAAACGTGTTTCAGTGTGAAGCATAGAAAGGGTAAATTATGACCATTAATCAAGATATGTCACTTTTACTAGACTAAGAGACACTTAGCAGATTAGTGGCACCCTCTCCTAGGAATATTTGAGACAGTCATGGAGGCATGGCCTTGGGTACTATGTATGCTTCCCTATTTTGCTCCTTGGCCATCTATAAACTAAGCAAATCTGCTCAACTACACCCTTTTGCCATGATGTTTCTGCCTTGGTGTTGGCAGACTGAACAGTGAATTCCCTTAAAAAAGCCTAATTAAAACTTATGTCCTTTATTTTTTTAAATTATTTTTTATTCTATTTTATTTTTTATAGGTACTGGGGATCGAACTCACGACGGTGTACTTGCAACGCAGGCGCTTATGCTGCTGAGCTAAATCCCCAGCCCCTCATGTTCTTTAAATTTTGGGTGGTGGGTACTGAATCAGAGATGGGAAAGCTGATTAATTTACTAAGGAAGGAGTCTAACTCTCAGCTACATACCGGCTCCCCCACACACACACACACCCGCGCTACTCAGGATGGAACACAGAGCTTTCAGTACTGAGCTACACCTGCAGCCCTTTTTATTTTGAGATAGGCCCTTGTAAAATCACTTGCCCAGGCTGGGCTTGAACTTGGAATACTCTTGCCTCAGCTTCCTTGAGTACTAGGATTGCAGACCTGTACCACCAGGCCTAGCTTCTGACAGATATATTTACTGATACAACAGATAAGATAATTACCTGCTGCCCTTCTGTACCCTCGGCAGTGACCATAGCAACAGAATGTGTTCCTGCTGAGGAGATGACTGCGTCATGAGCAGGGACTGTGATGGGTGTGCCATCCTGCGTTACCATTGTGATGGTATTGCCAATGGCCTGCATGTCAGCTTGAGATATATTCACCTGTAATAGAGGGCATTTTACAAATCAGTTAATTTCCTGTTATGTTTGACAATTTTAGTTAATGTCTGGGTCCAATCATTGTTTACTCTGTGGGAGAAAATAAATATTTTACAATCCAATAACCTATCATAGACAAATCAGTGTTTCTTAGATGCATCTTCTTTCCATCTGCTACTGCTAACTTAGACCTTTATTTTTCTCTTGTCTAAATTTCTGCAGTGCAACTTCTCTACAGGTAGCTAGTTTAACCCTTCCCTAATCATACAATTCCTTTCACTACTAAGATGTCTTTCTAAAATAAAGCAAAAGGTTGAACATGGTGGTGTACGCCTATAATCTCAACACTGGAGAGGCAGAAGCGGCAAGATCGCCATGAGTTTGAGGCTAGCCTGGGCTATACAGAGTTCATGGGCAGCCTAAACTACACAGTGAGACTCTGTCTAAAAAATAAAATAAAAATAAAATAGCCAGGCATGGTGGTACATATCTGTAACCCCAGCATTTGGGAGGCTGAGGCAGGAGGATGCCTTCAAGTTCAAGTCCAGCCTGGGCTACAAAGTAAGCTCACGGCCAGCCTCAACTGCATAGTGAGACTTTGGCTCAAAAAGACAAAAATAAATAATAAAATAAAATAAAATATAAATAAATAAAATAAACAAAACAAAGCAAGTGGTGTCTGAGGTAGGAGGACTGCAAATTCAGGCTCAGCCTGAAAAAAATTTAGCAACTCAGTGAGATTGTGTCTCAAAAATAAAAAAAAGGGGTTGGGATATATTTCATTGTAAAGGCCTTGTGTTCAATCCCCAGAAGCACAAAAGAAAAAAAAAATTTAAAAATTAAAAAAAATAATAACGCAAGTTTCACTATGCTTTCTGTTTAAATGCCCAGGGATTTCCTATTACCTACACAGTAGTTCAAACGTCCCACACGCCATTCGTGACCTTTCATGATCCAGTCTTCACCAGCTTTCCCACCCTAACTCCCTGCTTCCAAATCTGCATCTTGGGCTTCAGCCATAACTAAGTATTTGCAGTCCCAGACAGTGTCACAGACTTCTAGATTTTGCCTTCCCTCCATTCTCTGCCTGGTGAACTTGTGAAAGTCCTTAAAGACTCAGCTGAATGACCTTTGTCTGTGAGGGTGTCCATCAGGAAGGACTGACTACCAGCTCTCTCCTCCAGGCTGCCACAGCACATCGTATAATCCTCAGTTACATACCCTCAGTATGAGAAATTATCCTTCCCTGTAGAAATGTCTGTCTCCCACTAGATTGTGATACCCTCTTTCCATCCTGTTTCCAGAATGCCCAGCATGGGGTAAATGGCCAATACATGTCTGTTGTTTGACTGACTAAAGGTATGGAAATCTAATTTTTTTTTTTTTTTCAAGACAGGGGCTTGCTGTGTACTTCAGGCTGGCCTTCAACTCACTATGGAGCCCGGGCTGGTTTCGAATTTGCAGTGATCCTCCTGCCTCAGCCTCCTGAGTGCTAGAATTACAGGTGTGTGCCACCATGCTTGGCTTGGAAATCTGATTTTTGAAGGACATGGAAGGTTAAATCCAGAGAAAATACAGTAATTGGGAAGGGAAAAACAGTACTTCTGGGATACACGATGCATTGGAATTATTCTGTATGGTCAGAGAGGAGCCATGAATGAATATACGGGTGGTTCTCTATAAACACTTAAGTTTTCCAGCAGTTAAACAGGCTAACAGGCTATCTCATGGGGAGGAGGGAAGTTTACTGGGAATTGAACATATGGTTTTCATAATCAGCTACCTCCCTAACTCCTTTTAGCTTTCTATTTTCGGATAGCGTCTCACTAAATTGTTAAATTGCCCAGGTTGGGCTCAAACTTGCAATTCCCTTGCCTCCCAGAGTGCTGTGATTATAGGTGGATTCATTACTTTTTCAAATCCTCAATCTCCTTGTGGTTCTGACCTTCGCAATTTCTCTTTCGAACAATATCCATTAATATCATTTGGACTCTACAGAGATGTGAACATTCTTTCTCTCCTACTATCACAGCAGACTACTGAAAACCCTGTATCAATCTGCCACTGCTCCCAGGCTGATACCCAGACTTAAGCCTTGATATTCAAGGCTTTCCCCAATGGGGACCCACTTTGCTCTTCAAGCCTAGCTTCAGAGAAATATTCTTTTTTTTTTGGTACTGGGAATCGAACTCACGACCTTGTGCCTGCCAGACAGGTGCTGTGCCACTAAACCATATCCCCAGCCCTCAGAGATATATTTTTGTTTGGCTTTAAGTTCATACTTACATGCTGAGTCCCATCCTGCGATATGAGTGTCACCTGCTGACTCAACCCAGACTGGGTTACTGTGGCCACTTGTGTAGACACAACATCATCCCCTTCTACACCTGTAACATATGTGATCTGGGACCCTTTAAGCACATCATCACCTTGACCTGTTTAAAAACAAATGAATTATTTATTTGTCCAACTAATCAGAGCGCAGAGAACATTTTAAACATCAGAGAGAAAATTATAAAATGTATATGTATTGTATTGCAAATCATGAAGGTGGCTTCCAGGATCTTCTTTCCATTCCTCCACCTCCACTTCTGCAAAGCCAAACCAAAGCAAATCAGACTAAACTAAAGCTTTCCCAAGTGTTCTTATTTTGGGAGGCTTCTTTTTTTCTCTGAGTTGGAAGAGTTATGTGATTCTGTGCACATGTGCAGGGGGAAGGGAGGGAAAAGACTGCTCAGAAGACCTGCAAATAACCCTTTACAATACAGCAAGTATGCACTAAGTTCTAGCAGTCTCTTAAGCCATAAAAGTGATAAAACAATCTCATGAACGTTAACAGCAAAACCATAATGGTCTGTAAACATCATCTACTTAGTCTTCAACACAAGTGATTGATAGCAAGTTAACAGTACACAATGACATCATTGTGTAAAGACAGTGTAATGGCTTATTATCTGGAGTGTGGTTAATCATTTAATATCTGACAGAACAGGAGCGCTCCTCCTCCACTTCTTTTATAAAGAACCAGTAAGTAAACAGCAGTTTCAACAATCATTACTGCTATACTTGGCAACCAGGAAAGTTACTGATCCCTCTCTTTTCTAACATTTTCCATTTCCCACGAAGCAAGAAAGAGAGTACAATTTTTCCTCCTTTAAAGAGGCACTTAATACACTAATCTGAGAGTGCTCCTCAGCTGCGGCTGGTGCCTGAATTCACACAGCTATAGCCATGCAAGTGTAACCCCCACAGCAGGCATTGTTTCACAGCTTCTTTTTTTAAAAATTATTATTATCTTGCAATATTTAATATATCATGAGTGCTTAATTTCTTTTAACATTAATCAACACCAGGTTTAACAGCTTTTAATGATTTCTGAAATACATTTCCAGGTAGAATTTGAAGTCAAAGGCAATGCTTAAGGCTTCTGGTACTGATTGCCAGAGATACTGTCTATTGATAGCCCATGTTTCACAGCTTTTTCTTCTATTCCATGACTGTTTATGTATCATTATAAACAAAACCCAGGGATCTTGTGGGAAAGAAAGAACACACACCTATCCCTAATTCTTAGAAAAACAATTGTAGTTTAGTTTTTTTAAAAAATAAAATATATGGGCTGGGGATTTAGCTCAGTGGCTTAAGCACCTGCCTGGCAAGCCTGAGGTCGTGAGTTTGATCCCCGGTACCAAAAAAAACAAAAATAAAATAAAATAATAAAAAATAAAATAAAATAAAATAAAATAAATTTTATTATAGAATTTTTTAAAATTATAAAATATTTTATAGAATGTGAAAACTTCCAATTTCTGAACTGTATCATGTAAGAATGAGATCAAGGAAGCTTAAAAAGGAAGAATTTTATCAACTACACTGGACATCATCAAAGCTTTCTAACGTAAAGGATTCAGCAGTTGTAACATACACTTCTTTGCTCTTAGCAAGTTTCAAGTATACAGTGTATTATTATTAACTGCAGTCACTCTACAGTAAATCTCCATAACAGCCTCCTCTGATCTAACTGAAATTGTGTACCCTTTGACCAGTATGTCCCCACACTGCAACAGGCCTTAGTAGCTAACCATGTGCACCTGCAGTATTCTGACTGGAAAATAATCTAATACTCAAGATTGAAGGAATTGTTCTCATACTATTACCTGACAAACACCTGACAGGAAAAAATTAGGAATACAGTAGGAAACAATCTGGGGAACAGGTGATATACTCATTTCCCTATTCTCCAACCAACTTTGTTTTTTTACATCTAAATGCTTCTGAATGCTTCAATCAGTTGAAAAGAGCAGTTGTCTTCTGATTTTTTCTTTTCTTTCTTTCTTTCTTTTTTTTTTTTTGAGATAAGGTCTTGCTATGCAATATAGGCTGGGCTTGAATTTGCTTATGTAGCTCAGGCTGGCCTCAAACTCAAGAGTGATCCTGCTGCCCTCAGCCTCCTGAGTGCTGGGATTACACACATGTGTCACCATGCCTGGGTTAATTTTCTTTTTCTTTTTTTTTTTTTTAATAATTTTATTTAAAGAGGAAAAAACAAAACAAAACAGAATAAAGGGTAGCGACAATATAGTATTCCAAGGAAAAAAGGAAAAGTACAACAACAATACAACCTAAGAAATTATTACTTGACTAATTACATACTGACTTCTTGGAAACAGTTGCTCCACGATCTGACAAAAACAACAATATGGTCATCCATCTTACCCACTCAAATATATATGCAATTATATCAATAGGGTAAAATTAAACACAACAAAACAGAGCAAAGCGGATCACAAGAAAGCAATGTAAGACATAAATTTCAAAGCTAGACAATTGGAGATATTCACTCTCTATCATATTGACTCTTGTTTTCTTC